>JALPQI010027991.1:0-15705 GCA_025490895.1 Thaumatotibia leucotreta | reverse complement strand
CTAACACATTACTATAAAAACTAAGGACAGAGAGACACACGACTAACGCGAGTGATCGTGATCCTTAGTTATTGTACTGTTTGAAGTAACTTTCACTGTAACTAACACGTGTCAGGGAATTTCAGTAGTGGAATTTAATTTTCAATTTCAGTTGTAGGTATTACGAAGATTGGCTGATACGCCCCCACTCAACGGTTTCATCCCCGATACTTCGTTATAGTTCGTATTCGTACTCCATTCACTTTTTTACTAACTTGCTTTTTCTATGTTAATATGTCATACCTATGGCAAAGAAAAACTTAAGTTCACCGAAACCCGAGGTTAGGCTGTTTCAATTTTTTTTTCGTTTTCTCGTGCCAGCCACGTGACCCACGTTTTATAAAGTTACATTTTACATTTTCGCTATGCGCTGCCTACCCTGAGGACTTAGATGGATTGCCTCTATCTATGCCAGTAATTACACCGGCTATCTTACCCCCAAACCGAAACACAGCAGTGCAAACACTGCTATTTAGCGGCCGGTTAACAAGTAAGACGGTGATAGCCAGGCTTCCAGGCGGTCCCTGCACGAAGTCGTACCACCAGCATAAATATAGTCCATTTCAAATACGAAGGCCCGATGCCACTCGAAACTTTTGTCATTTAATTGGTCCACTACAAATTGTCACGTGTCGTACACCGATGTACCTATGCAAAAAATATCGCGCCACAAAAGGGTCTGGCCAGGTATCTTTTGTTATCACTGATCCTATTGTAGACGCCTCATGATTTTGTCAAGTGGAATTGGGCCTTCGTGTTTGAAATGGACAATACCTAGAGGATAAAAATGTTACATAAGACAACGCTATGTAATTTATAATTTTCTTTAGTAATTTGTGGATAGCGTTGTTGGCTATACAGAAAGTTGTCATATTTTTAAATAACCTTGTAGTATTTTTTATTGTATGGTTGTTTGTTATCTCTAAAATAAATAAAAAAAGTAAAACATCCAAAAAGGCTCTCTAAAATCCACCATAAAGGTATAATAAATTACATTTCGTTAATCAAATTCAATTACAATTATTAACATTAGATTAAATTATTAACTAAACCCTAACATATACACTAACTTATAAAATAACCACAATACAATAAAAAAATAAAAAACCTACGATAAACACTAATCGAACAACCCGCCCCGAGTCATTCCCGGTGCAAAAGTTCCCATAACGCTGGCAGCATTGCCGCGCTGAATGGCGATAGCCAACCTTTGCACCAAGAACGACCCGGAACGGGGGTCGTGACCCCTCTCTCGTAACCGACGTCCTAGCGCGGCAAAAAAGCTCCCGGCCTCCGAACACCAGCAACCCATGGTCTCCACAGCCAGCGGCACGAACAAGTAATTCGAGAGTACCGCATACTTCTCCCGCTTACATACGGCCGCCAACTCAGCAGCCGCTCCGGGTGTCTGCATTGTTCGACTTAGGTGCGACAAAGCAAAAGTGCTGACACACGTGGCGTCCCACACAAAACACTTACCTCTTTCCCAGGGCACTAAGGTCAAACCATCCGGCCTTTTTCCATCCGATCGGTTAAGTCCCGGAGGCTCCAAGACACATGGGATACCCGCAGAAGTAAGTGCCCTACGGACTAAATCGTTCAAGGCGTGATGACGAGGGAATCTCCCCGCACACCCACAACAACTCAATGCATGATGCCCATTGCTCTCCACCATAGTGCCGCAGACGCATATATGAGGTTCACAAACTTCGCAGCCTATGCGGAGAGCCACGGCCACCCGCAACGAATCATTGTCCAGGAGAGTTCCCATATGTGGAGGTATTGAAATTTAAGCCCTATGTCATATATTCTAGGTTTAATTAAAAAAAATAGATTACAACGAGTGGTCTTCGCGTCGTACACTACAGATCTCGTTGAAATTAAGCCTATAACATATGACATACGGCTTAAATTTCAATATTTGGCATAGAGTCGAGCGGCCGTTGAGTGGTTATAATATGCGAAAACCTTAAAATCACTAGGTATAAACACCTCGTAAATCAAGTTCGTTAAAGTTCAAAGCGCGAATATAAATTGGCCGTTTCAGCGTTAAGTCCAATCTTTTGAATGAATGGATGACCGGGACCGGCCGCTCAGTTCTCATTCGCCGGATTTGCTATTGAAGTTATTGAATGGCGATTCCGCATAGAAATGGGGATAAATGAAAATGAATGGAACTGCCATGTTTCATATTTTTGTATTTGGGTCGATCTAATCAATTTGCTACAAGAATGTAAGGTAAGGTGGGGTAAGATGAAACGCTTTCTTTAATGGGGTAAGACAAAAAGTCGTCTTTCTCTGCTAGTGTCAGAAGGACGACTTTTTGTCTTACCCCATTAAAAAGGCTGTTTCATCTTACCCCACCTTACCTTATGCACGATTTACTAATAAAAAAAATTGATGTTCCATACAAACCCTGAGATATTAAGGTGTATTTAGACCAAACGAGCATTCGCTCATTCTATCCCCCAATACTAAATTCGTTCGTTCCACAAAACGTGATTTGTCAAAATTCGTTGATTTCGTAGAGTGGGGGATAGAATGCTCGTTTGGTCTAAGCACCTTTAGTAGTCGGAAAATCAGGACGCTTAGCCAAGTTGCCAATCGCTAACGCATAGTAGCGTATCGTAGTTTTCCCTCTCTATCACTCTTTCATATTAGTGCGACAAAGACAGTTGCCTTTTGTTTACGATTGACGATTAAGCGTTAGCGATTGGCAACTTGTCTAAGCACCCAGATCTTTTTGACTCCCTTCTATCTTGTTTTAATTTATCGCCGCTCGTTTTGAACTTCATGTTTTTCGAACTTGTATCGCAATTAACCTACTATAACAATTTATGTGCTCAGAATGTGAGTTTTTTTAAGAGTACACTTATGCGCGAAAGGTTGGGACTTTTCTGCACGCGTACAAAAATGGATTTATTTTTTATCGTAATGTACAATCGACGTCAAAGATATCCTTACGGTTTAGGTGCCAAAAATATATTTACACGACTTAATTGCCTAGACATTAAGGTTGCGTAAATATATTTTTGGCACCTAAACAGTAATGATATCTTTGACGTCGACTGTACTACTGTAAGACTCGTAAGCAAAACTCTAGTGTACCTTTAGCTTCTGTTAAATATAACTTATAATGAAAGCAATAGTTTTCCACACCATTAGAATTCATTAGATGAAACGGTATCGACTAACTGTAAGTTATATCCAGTCCACAAATAATGTATACAACTACTCACCTTGCTCTCGATGTAAAACATATAATGACTTAATGATTAGTCTTTGGTATGAGTTCATAAATATGGAACATTTATGCGCCTTATTCCATTTAATTAATGTGGAAAACTGTGTATATTTGTAAACGCAGTCTATAAAAGTGCTTATTGCTGCTGTACCTAATATGGTGAGCTGTAGCTGTAGACCAAACAAGCGAATGCTCATTCTATCCCCCACTCTACGAAATTCGTTCGGTACACAAAACGTGGTTCGTCGAAATTCGTTGATTTCGTAGAGTGGGGGATAGAGTGAGCGAATGCTCGTTTAGTCTAAATACAACTTTATGATGGTCCAGTGTTTAATCGTTTGTCGTTGTTGCCGTCAGGTACTAATATTTGGATATTTAAGTGTGAAAGTGACGAGGAGCACGATAAACGGCAAACGCGTCACCATACGGTGTGGCTTCCGCATTTCCCAAATCAATCGACGCGGATTCGGCTTAAGTCCATCGAAAAAAGCGTCATATCGACGGCATAAATGCGAAAAAACATACACATGCGGATCGGCCGTCGTCGGTCTTATGCCGTCGACATAAATATATTTTGTTTTTTTTTTTATTTATTTGGAAAACACTACGTAATCATAACTGTTTCCGTTAGTTATTTTTCCATAGCATATAGGTAGCTCGTTGAAAATGTAAGTAGATATATTTTTGCAATACATGGAACGGGAAAAAATGATTGAATAAAATTTACAATACTTCACTTCATTATTTGCAAAAGAACTACTTACTATTTTTTCAAAAAAATATCACTAGTATTTTTTATGTCAATTTGGGTTGGTTAGTGCAAAACTGGTACGTAGGTACCTACCTAATTTTGGAAACTGTGGATTAGAGTAGGTATCTCGACACTTTCGGGAAAATATTTATTTTCCTGAAAGAGGGTATTTTAGAAAAGTGTATTTTGGGAGTAGTTTGCAATAGTCCCGGTGTGAATCAACAAAGGGTATTTTTGGGAATTAATGTGGAATGGGTAATTATGAAATTAGAGTTTATTGAATATTAGTACGTTTGGGATTAGTGCATTCGGTAACGGAAACTGATAACACTTCAAGGATCTACCAAAATATGCAACAATGTGGCACGTTTCACTTACTCGACTTGATTATATTTATTCCACATTATCGATATATGAGGAACAAACTCGAAACGTAATAAATTTATAGTGACGCTACGGGGCATAAGTTTTAGTATTTATTTATGATTATAATGTAAAGCAGTTTTGATGGAGAAGTTATGTCGTGTAGCGCCGCGGGTTTCAACACTTTCAGCCGTATGCAAAATGGCTGCCCGTTGCGATAAATATTATACCGTTATATAGGGGGTTGCCCGTAATGCCGGCGTAGGCGACAGTAAGGATACATTTGTCACCGGTTGGTGGAACTCTTTCTGTGGGATGGAGACGACTAAGGGATTGGAGCAACGTGATATACACCGTGTTTTTATTGATTTCCGTTAAATTAAAGGGAAGCTTATTTAGGTCAAAAATAATCCATTTATCTAAGAAACTAGTGTCTTAACTCTTACTGTTATAGAGTTATTAAAAAAATAAGTTTAATGACTGAACAAGTCTATTGCAGCCTTTATTACCTCTCTCACACTTGCCATTACAATTATTTATTTATTTATTTAAGCTTTATTGCACAAAATACAAAAAAAAATGTACAAACGGCGGACTTAATGCCTAATGGCATTCTCTACCAGTCAACCATAAGGCCAAACAGAAAACGAATAAAAAGGTGCAAAAAGAGACAAAAGCAATGTTATTGAAATCTAAAGCAAACTAATTATATCCATATATATAATTATACAATACGAATACATAAATACAATAGTATAATATACTACTACATATTTCCTACATACATACATACATAATGATAATGATGGACACTATTTACACTCTTCACTCAGCAGGTGCGTACGCAACAATTAATTATTAATGTATCAAAATAAAAAAAAAAAAAAATTATGAAGTTAACAATAGCCGATATACCAGGCAACTTCTATGAATGTCCCAAGTAACCTGTCCAGTTTAACGGAAATCAATAAAAAACAGTCAGCTTGCGACCACGGGTGTAACGTCATGCCCGAAACGTCAGGATATAATTTAACGTAAGTTAACGCGATTAAGACCCGTTTGTCTTTAAAATATAATCAATAAAACACGGTGTAGAAATGATACGCCTCCTGGAGTATAGGCTGCTCCCGCGTTTCGCTATTGCAGCTGATGGTGCGATGGTCGTTGCACTGTCATTTGATGACGGTGATGAGAGGCTGTTGAAGGTGGTAGGGAAAGTGTCACCAACTATTCAAAGTCAAAGTCAAATAATTCTTTATTCAAATTGGAATAACAGCAAACTCTTCTAACCCTACACCGCTGAACCGAAAAGAACCGGTAAGAAACTTGGCGGGACTTATTTTTTCAACCAATCATGGTATATCTTACAACTAACATGCATATAAAATATATAAAATTGATTTTAAATACATTGAAATATAATATACCTAGGTACCTTAGCTCAGTCAGTCGTAACCCTGCATGTGAAGATGGAGGTTTTGGGTTCGCATTCCGGACACTGTGAGAAAAATTAAATATTTAATATTTATGCAAATAAGCGATTCTAAAGAAATCTTCATCACGCAGTACCTACGTTCATTATGAACGTACTGCTTATTTTCATATTTCATTGTATTTTTTAGGCTGGCAATAGAAAGTCCTTGAACAGCTAGAGAAGTGTCATTTTGTTCCGGGAATATATATGTTCCGTATTCGAATAAGTGGTGTGAAAAGAAAATTTGATTATGTGAATCGAAAAAAAATATATATATGTACATAACTGAATGGCGAGACTATTACCTAATATTACACAAAGCCAAAGAAATGTAACTTTCGATGTATTAACAGTATTAACACATTCCGCGGGACCGAGGTCAATCGCTCGCTTGAAAGTAAAAGTTTGTGATGTGTCTGTTTAGTCTTACTTTACGGATGTACATTTTGAGAGGTGTAATTTTTTTTTAACTTCGGTCATGATATATCGTATCATCATCATCATATCAGCCGAAAGACGTCCACTGCTGAACGTAGGCCTCCCCCAAAGATTGCCACAATGACAGATGCTGCGTCACCCGCGTCCAGCGATTCCAGCGTATACAGTGTGTTAATATCATGCAGGCTTTTATTGAAACCGAGGGTTGAGATTTGAGATGCCAAATTTTTGTCAAACCGTAAGCATTATTTGATTAAAAATTCTAATTTGAAAAGTATTTTTTTTAAAGTTCAGTGTGAAGCAATGTACTCCAAAAACTCATTATACATGTGTATTAGGTACATGTTGTGACGTTTCATGCTTTGGAGAAACGTTATATTAACGCTCATGTTGTGAACTGCTAGCGACATCTAGTATGGAGTGGTGTGACTTAATCGGCGCTTATTTGTATCCCGGTAAAAATAAATGTTTTTTTTCTCTGAAATAATTTGTTGCATGTAATGAAAACCATAATAATAGCAACAATTGTAACTAAAAATGTAGCTATGTGAATTAAAATTTTAAGGTTTAAAGTTTATGTTAAGTTGATATATGTATAAGGTTCATATTTGGGTTGCGAAAATATGACCCTGTATCCAGTTTCCGTTCTCAGCTCAAGTGGCTCCCTATCCGACTCAAGCGTAACTTTCATGTCCTTTCTCTTCTTTTTGGCATCCTTTTCAACCCTGCTACTCCCCGCTACCTCAAAAGATGTTTTAGCTTTGTTACTTCCGCTAGGTGTGCAGAAAATTTCCTTCTTTGTGATCCTTCTTCAAACTCAAAATTTTATGCTAAATCTTTCACATTCCAAGCTGTGCGCTTATGGAACTCCCTACCTGTCAATGTTAGACGTTCTGAGTCCTTACCCATTTTTAAAAATAAACTTAAGCAATATTATCTGTCTCTCCCGTAATAATTAGCTGTGTGTTATGGTATGCGTATGTTCTTTTATTGAAATAAATTTATATTATATGTATATATTGTATTATTTTATTGTATGTATGTTTACATATCTATGTATGTATGTAAGTTTATAGCCTGCCTTTTGTTATTTTTATGTTCTCAGTTTTGATTTGCCTACTTTTTAAATGTAATTGTGATAGTTTCCATTACCCCAAAGGTTGTCTGGAAGAGATCGCTTATTAGCGATAAGACCGCCTGTTGTCTACCACTGTTTTAGTCTTTTTTTTTTCTTTTGTCTGTAGTTTTATTTGTCTATTTTCTGGTAAACAATAAAGAGTAGGTATTTATTATTATTCCTCTTTATTTATTACGTGTCTCGGGTTAGGTGTTTTACAATATGATTATAAAAGTAAAATACAATACAACATACAAAAACGATACAAAACATATAAACACATTATAAAAACCTAACCTAGAGGGCCGCCGGCAGCGGAGCGGGCCCAAGCTGCCGGTGGTTAGGGCTACAGGGAGAGGAACCGCCGGACTATGCGCGCCGTGTCCAGGATTACCGCCTTCTGCATCTGACCCTTGATCCAACCACCTAGCGAGAGCCTCTTGAGGTGTTGATCGAGACTCTTCGCTATGAGACCATTCGCAGAAACAACTATCGGCACAATGATCGCCGAATCAACATCCCACATGTCGGTTACCTCGTGAGCCAAGTCAAGGTACTTACTGGCTTTGTCCTTCTCGGCCTTCACGAGGTTCTCGTCATGGGGGATCGTGATGTCGATGAGCATTGCACGGCGTTGCGATCGATCTATCAGCACGATATCAGGCTTATTGGCTACAAATAGTCCTGTCCGTGATGATAGATCGATCCCAATAGAGCGTGGCACGACCATTTTCGAGAACTGCCGCAGGTGTGTATTTATAGTAAGGCACTTCGAAGCCCACAAGGCCGTATTGAAGAGCAAGCTGCTGGTGTATAATCCTGGCTACGAGGTTGTGTCTGTGCAAGTACTCGGTGTTAACAATCTGAGAACAACCGGAAATAATATGCCTGAGTGACTCGACTCACCGGGACGGCGGCATGCCCGACAAATGTCGACCGTACCGTCCTTCAGGATATATTTCCGGTAGTTATTCGTCATGATAACCTCGTCAGCAATTGCACAGGCAAAACCCTCGGTTTCTCCGAAGAGGTCCCCGAATCGTAGCCAGTTTACCGACGCGAGCAGATCTACGTCAGGTCCCGTGAGGGCCTTGTAGAACCGCCCGTGTAGCTCCCTGCTCTTCCATACCGCCTTGCGGTCCTCGGTGCTTAGTACCACAGGTCTGCGCCAGTTCTCTTTTGCAAAGGAGAGCGGCGTGAAGTTCCGGTCTACTGCCACCACATCACGATGCATCCCGCACTCATTGTTAAGAAAATAGTTTCTAAGATTGTACACCTCGCGGTTGTGGTTATTATTATTATTATTGATGAAACCAAGATTTGCTGGTGGTAGGACCTCGTGCAGGGTCTGCCCGGATAGCTACCACCGTCTTACCCGTTAACCTTCCGCTAAATAGTAAAGTACTGTAGGTGCTGTGTTCCGGTTTGAGGGTAAGATAGCTGGTGTAATTACTGGCATAGAGGCAATCCATCTAAGTCCTCAGGGTAGGCAACGATTAGGCGATTTTTTGGTCACTGTGTCCATGGGCCTCAGTTCCCGCTTTCCATCAGGTGGGCTGAGAGCTCAGGGTGCTAAAGCTTAATCATCAATCGTAAACGAAAAGCTACCTGTCTTTGTCGGGCTATTATGAAAGAGCGACAGAGAGGGAGCGATACGCTACTAAGCGTTAGCGATTGGCAACTTGGCTAAGCCACAGATAACCCCCTAGATGGTTGGTCTGTGGGCTAAGCATCCAGTTGTCTACCTTCGTCACATAAAAAAGATTGTTTTCCAAAAGTGCGTGATTATGAAATAATGCGGGGAAATAATAGTGGGGAATAGAATGAGCGAATGCTCGTTTGTTCTAAATGCACCTTAGTTGAAATTTTGTATAGGTACCTCCATTTGTAAGTCGGATGACAATATTCGATGACAACAACTATAAGGAGTAAAGTGCTGAAGGTTTGTTGACAACTTCCGTAGCCTAGTGACCCTGCCTACGAAGCTGGAGGTCCCGGAGCTAGTGCGACGTAATGTAGTATGGAAATCCTTGATTGCCCTAGGGCGTAATGACGCATCTACGGCGCCATCGCCGCAGCGTATTGGCGCACTTGCCAAACAGGTGTGATGAAAATAAGATAACCATCACTGCAATGAAATAAGTAGCTATTTTTTTATGAATGTTCAATTCGTTTTTGGGCCCTCCTGAAAAATCGTTATTTGGCGGTTACATCAATTTATACTATTTCATACTACAACTGACGATAATGTTTCTTCATTTCCATATTAAATTAAGTTAATTTAATTTTATCGTCGTTCTTACATAACACTTGTGCAAATCGAGAAAAAGTTAAAGCACTTGTCACCAATAAAAAGCTACTCCGGGCTCATTAAATTCCATCACGTTCGTCAATAAACACGATACGGCAAAAATGCCATAACTTATTTTATTGGCGACTTAACTGCGAACGAGCGATAAAACATATCGGAAATGTTTTGTCGTAATGTTTAAGCCTCTTATTGTAGCTATAACGACAACTCTTTACTCTTTATTAGCGTTACAAGAATACAGCATTGTTGGAGAGAAAGGGGAACGCATCTTGGATGTTTTAAATTTTAAAGACCCAGGCCTACTGCCGCGAAAATCGAAATTCGTAAATTTCGAGGATTTTTCTCTGTCACTCAAACGAAAGGCGTCATTAGAGTGAGAGAGACAAATCCTCCAAATTTACGAATTTCATTTTTCGCGGTAGGGCCTCTGCGGCTGAGGCCCTTCCGCGAACCACGAACGGAGTGTTGCCTCTCTCTCGACCTTGTGAATTCGTAAATTTGGCGTGATACTTGCAAAGTCATGGTACGGCTAAGGACTACTACTACTAACGAACTACAGGATGGTTTATCGTGCTACGCATAACTATTGCCCTTGCATACTTGTATCACTGCAATACTGCGTGATTGCAAGGCAAAACTGTTTTTTTTTAATTTATGATAAAAAATCACATTTGTTGTATGGGAGCCCCCTTGAATATCTATTTTATTTTACTTTTAGTGTCTCTTGTTATAGCGTAGCGGCAGCAGAAATACAGCATCTATGAAAATGTTATCTATACAGTGTGTTAACATGATGCAGGCTTTTATTTGAACCGAGGATTGAGATGCAGATTCTTAGCCAAACCATGTGCATTATTTGTTTAAAAATCCTAATTTTAAAAGTAATTAACTTCCTAAGAAAAGTTAATTGAGAAGCAATGTACTTCAAAATAAATCGTTAATTGGCACTTGACAATGACAGATCGCAGCCACTCGCAACGTTTGACAACTAAGCAGTACACGCGTTGCATTGATCGTTCGAACGAAATAAAAATAATTGTACAGTTAATTTAAATATTTGTCAACTCTTAATACTTGAAAACGATTGCCAGTAATGCGTATTATTACCCATTTTCGTAAAAGCCTGGGTTATGGTAACACACTGTATGTATAACTCTTACAGACAGATAGCGGAGCCTTAGTAATTAGGATCCCGCTTTACCCTTTGGGTAGGGAACCCTAAAAATGTTTGACGTTTTAATAAAACTTGACGTGGGCTATGGGCAACACCGCTCTCAAGTCCATTAGAAGAAAAAAAAATAAAAAAATACGTCGTGAGACGCGAGTTTAAAAATTAGGTTAGAGTTCCCGCGCTACATTCATAAAATAATTTGATGAGTAAATAATCAGATAGTCAACAAATAAAAAAAACAAAAATCGACTTCAACCGATTTCTCCAAGTTCCCATCATCAATACCCTGACTTGGTACCGACGGGACCAACTCGGTTTGTTTTGAAATTGGTTGCCGTGATGTTGAGTTATTCGCAAACGTTATTCGCCCATTTGTCGTGCATATTAAAATGTATGACTTATATGGTTTTCTCTTGGATTCCATTGTCAGGACCAAATTAAAATGGGACCAATTGGTAAGCATCTGCTTTAAAATAAAAAAATAATCATCAAAATCGGTTCACCCAGTCGGAAGTTATGAAGTACCGTAAAACCATACAACTATAGTCCAGTACCTACTACAACTATGGTCCACAAGTTCAACTCGTAATTAAGCATCAATGGAAATCTTTTACTTTAGTTTCATCTAAGTTTTTTAATAATTAATGAGGAGACTTTTTGTAACAACTGCGTCAATAATAAAATAATTACACAATCCAAGATATTTGACATAGTTTTGGACCATAGTTGGGAGCTTTTGGACTATAGTTGGGTAGTTTTACGGTACCTAAAAAACATACAGTCGAATTGAAAACTTCCTCCTTTTTTTGAAATCGGTTGAAAAAACATGTTGACACCATAATAGTACGAGAAAATAGGCAATTTCCAATTTCACCTCTCTTAACCTCATGCATCCTCAAACCATTATGTTTGCATATTAATGGTTCTGGTGTCAGGAATTTAATAAATATTAGTAAGTATTTACATATTAATAAAAATTCTTAAGAGGACAGAAGACCTTGCGACTGCGAGCCGATCCTGGGGGCAGATTGTCGTCAGAGTTGAAAATTTTAGGTCGCTGACGAATTAAATCAACCACTATCGGCTAATAGTACGGTCAAACTTTACATTAAACTCGCAAAGCATGCAGACCTACGGTAATACATGTTAGCTCTACTTGTTGGAAATTGATTAGTCTTTAAACGCTCTCTAGCATATAATGTCAAAAAACGTAAGGTTTTTTTAATAAAAATCAGAAACGGAAAAATGACCGTAAATTTCGCAGTTTTTCACGTACTACGTAACCAGAACAACTTTTTTTTGCTTGCAAAATGTCGTTTTATAGTGCCCTATGTTATCTAAACAACATACCAAAAATGCAGCGATACTAGGTACTTAATTTGCGAGTTTAGGGTAAAATGATCTACGGTTTGACCGTACTATAAATACTATAATACATACCTACTACAGTTTATGATAAAAAAGAATAAAAAAAATAGATACAGATGTCGTGTAAAATCCTTTCTCTTCGGCTTTTCACGTAAACATCCGATCCGAATTCATATATTGCTGTCACCATGAACTTCAGTATTTATACAGTGTGTAAGTCTAATACGGGCGATCAATTAAACCAGGCATGGGATTCATTAGTGTAATCATAGATTACAAGGTTTTTTTTAACGTTACTCTTAATTATGACCCCACAGAATTTTTTTAAGATTATCGGAGCAGCAATGTAGGTGCGAACATTTGTTATTGTTGATATGGCAGTTATGTCATCTGCTTTTGAAATTACCTGTCAACGAGTATTTAACTCGCGTATGTTACTCTACATTGCGCGCCGAATTATTTTGTATGGAAAAAATTGTTGCTCTAATTTTAAGTAAAAGTTATTTGAATGTACTTATTATGTCGTAACCTAACACCCGTTAAGAGCTTCGCCCGTATTAGACTTACACCCTGTATTGCACTGAAGCTAATGAGGGTTTTTGATACTTTTTCTGCCGCTATGGGGAGGTGAGATGGCAGCACTGAGCTGACCGTATAACGAACTGTCAAAATAAATACGCGCATTTAATTTTCAACATATTTATAGGTTTATTTATTCTGAAAACCATTACTTTAGTCATATTGTTACCTAAAATAAATAAATAAAATAGTTCCAAGTCAATTCTCATGAAATTAACAAAGTTATAGTAATTATTTTGAATACCAGTGACTTTGAGCGCCTGTTTTAGAGTTCAATCTTCAGTTCGACGACCATGTATTAGTCGTAATCCATTAAAAAATCAATTCTCTTCCAAATAAAATAGAATTTCAATATTTTAGGCCCAGGTGCCTATGAATAGTATGAATCTGACAGGTGTCGAGACCAGGTGCGTACGAAGCGCCGCCTGGTGGCAGAAAATTTATCGAAAACCCTCATTGAGACAGTAAGGATAATTCGGGCGTTTCCGCGAAAAGCCGAAGAGAAAGGATTTTGCACTATATCTGTACCTACATTTTATTTTCAAGTGTATGGGTGTAAAAAAGCGGTGGTGGTTGAGTGGTTAGTGGTTTAGACGTTTGACTTTCAATCTGGAGGTAGTGGGTTCAAGTCCTGGCTCGTACCAATGAGTTTTTCCGAAACTTATGTACGGAATGTCAGATGATATTTACCATTAGCTTTCAGTGAAGGAAACCATCGTAAGGAACAGCTAGGCACTGTAACGCCATCTATTGGCGTGGTAGTGCCTAGCTGACCGTGACATTCCACCTTAATTCCTAATGCGCATAAATACCTGTATCCTGTATCATATGCAGGCTTAGCATATGATTGGTGCGACAGTATGTCGCCGCGAGATAGATGCCCCGTCCTTCACTAGCTATATTAATAAAAGAGGGACGGATAGACTATCTCGCGGCGAGATACTGTCGCGCCAATCATGTGCTAAGCATAATGGTCAGCATAATCCAAAAAAATTAAACAAACCCAAAAAACTTGCATTATGCCATAATCAAGCACTTTTAGATCATAATCTTGAGTTTAAATCAAACTTAAAACCATAAACTATGAGTTTACATTCAATTTACTCAAAATTATTGATATTCATTAGTATTTACGTAAAAATATATCAGCGAACGTGTTTCACAATGTGTCAAAAACGTCAATTGCTATGGAAAGTCAGCCATATTTATATATTTTTTTATTCTACTCTAGATTGGTACATATACGTCCAGTATGGTCCAGTAGAGACTAAGAGAGGCTTTTGATGTCATGATACTGATGATGATGTGATGTTAATATATAACTTAGGGTATATAAGGAAAAAGGACCCATAGCCACTTAAGACAGCCACTCCCTACACATACATCGATTTCGCAATATCATATATGTAGGTATTACCGAGGTAAGGCATCGGATGTTTCGCTCATAATTTTGATTATTTACGCCTTCATGAAATTCCAATCACAACTTTCCATCTTACTCAATGGCTAGATATTAATTTCAAATGTTATACAGTCATTAAACTGTCAGGCACAATGTGAGTAAACTTGTCCATCTACTTAGTTACTGTGAAATATATACAGGGTGGCCCATGGAAATCGATCAGTATGGGAAAATCTGAAACTATAAGACATACGAAAATTTGTTTTTAGGGACCATGTCACCGATTTTGATAAAAAAAAACCGCATTCATACATTTGAAAAAAAAAACCTGTAGTGCTAGGGAATCGAACCCGGTTGTTTTGAAAATATAAACATACACTACCTATTTCTATTCAGATATCGTTTGTGTAGGTCTTAAGCAGTAAATGTCTCTAAGAAACATGATGTCTAAAATGAATGGAAATCATTGTTTTCACGTACTTAAATTTATTTTACTCGGTGTTTATTGTGTAAATCTTAAGAAAAAAAAATTTTTTTTTTTCATATTTATCACCGAAGTTTTCCTTATTATCAAAATCAATGACATGGTTCCTAAGAACAAATCTCCGTATGTCTTATAGTTTCAGATTTTCCCATACTGACCGAATCGAATGGTCCACCCTGTATGTTTGATGACGTCATTGGTGTCGATAATCTTTGTTTCTTGAGGTCCAGCAGCTGTCGACGGAGTCTTCTGAGAGTTAGCTGGATGGCAGGTCGACATGACCGGAATAATGTACAATCGACAACACAGCTGTGAATACAGACAAAGTGCCAGAAATATGTATACACACCTTTATGTCCAGCCAGGCCATGAATGTAGGATTAATATGGATTTGACAACGTTATAATAATAGCAAGAACGAAAGGGATGGTCTTATGAAACTTTTTACTAGTGGAAGTGAAAAGGAACGATAATCGTCCGTCCTTATCACTGTGCCACTATTTTTTGTGTGTGTGTGCATTAGATGCTAAATGTAAGTGCCAGACAAATGCGTTGAATACGCCACTAAGTGCCTGTGTGGCACTTTCTTCTTAGTAGTAAGTGACTATGTCTATCCCTCTTAGTGGCACACTATGTGCGGCCCCTCGAGCCAGGCAATAAAGTTCTGTTTACATATTTTTGTCACTTTGCCTGTGTTCACAGGTGTGTTGTCGATTGTACACGGCAAGCGTTAGGGTGCGGCTCCAGCTTTGCAAAATTGACCAATTACGTTCTTCAAATTCAAAATTCGAAACACCGTGATGTGGTTTCATTGGCCGAGCTCACACAGCTCCGCTCCGCTCCGCGACAGTGGAGCCGCACCCTTACGGTCCAACGAATAAATGCTCCCAGCATCCTTGGCATTAGCAATATCGCAATAGAAAAAAAGGCGGCAAATTCAAATGTTCTATGGACAACTGGGTTT
>JALPQI010027989.1:0-14596 GCA_025490895.1 Thaumatotibia leucotreta | reverse complement strand
AATGTTTGACCCGATGCCTGAGCACCCCTGGCGCTATGCTGTGGTCTTGGACGACCCCTGCACATGGTAATAGTACTACACGGTCGACTCCGTGTCACAAAGTCTGTGACTACCATGATGAAATGAAATGAAATGGATTTTATTGCGGAATATGGGTACATTTAGTTAGAAGATACAAAATGTCCAGTGCTTAAAAAAATCAGTGAAAATTCACACCTTATTCTGCTAAAAGTAAGGTGGTTTTTCCTTCTGAGTCTTATACTCATATTAATAAAGATTAATATATAACTGTCAAAAGTTCATTCTCAGAAATAATATTCTTAGGCTTTAACTATACACCGTGTTTATTGATTTCCGTTAAATTAAAGGGAAGCTTGTTTAGGTAAAAAATAATCAATTTCTCTAAGAAACTAGTGTCTTAATTCTTACTGTTATTGGGTTACTAAAAAAATAAGTTTAATGACTGAAAAGTGTATTGCAACCTTTATTAAAATACATCCTAATGTTACTTATTTTTACGTGTGCAGTCAGTCACCTGAGATCTTATTCTTAAGTTTCTCTCACACTTGCGCTTACAATTAGTATTAATGAAAACGAAAAAAAAAAATTTACGAAATTAATAAAAGCCGATATTATTATACCAGGCAACTTCTATTATAGTCCATTTCAAATACGAAGGCCCGATTCCACTTGGCAAAGTCATAATGCGTCAACAATAGGATCAGTGATAGCAAAAGATACCTGGCCAGACCCTTTTGTGTCGTAATATTCTTTGCATACATCGGTGGACGACACGTGTCAATTTGTAGTGTACCAATTAAATTACAAAAGTTTCGAGTGGCATCGGGCCTTCGTATTTAAAATGGACTATAATGTCCCAAGTAACCTGTCCAATTTAACGGAAATCAATAAAAATACGGTGTATGTGCACCTTAGTGATAGGCATGAAAAACTCACCAACAGCCCAGTTGAATTCTTCAAACAACTCTGAGAAAGGCCCCAAGTTTGCTGTGATTTGCAGCTGCTTTGCTATCTGATAATTATTAAAATTTAGATTGAAAAAATGAAAATGAAAAAGCATTTATTGGTTACAATGTATTATTATGGTTACAAGTTATTATTGGAATCTCCAAGTAAGTAAAAGATTTACTTGTAGCAGGAGATCCCGCTCTTCCTACCAAAGTTACATTCACAGTAACCAAAAGTTATTTATACTCGTATACAATTGCCAAACTATATTTTAACATTATTTATTTAATTAAGATTAATTTTCCATTTTTCATACTGGTGGTCCCAAGTACCCCTACTTGGGACCATGTAAACCGGTCTTGGAAAGTATGGGAAAACCGGTTAATAACTGATTATTCATCGTAATAAAAACCGGTCTGCACGCCCTAGTCCCAAGACTATGGGACATGTAGTGAAAGTACTCTAAAAATTATTGATACTGTTTTGGTAAAAAGAGACTTATGTTATTTTTAGTGGCGAGAAATACGGCATACATAGATTTTGTATAACAAGTACCTAGCTATTTTTAGAGATACACATAAGTTTCTTGCAATTTTAATTATTAATTTTTATTCCTTTCTTCTAAAATACTAATAAAATAAAATACTATGTTACTTTAGAAGAAATGTTTCTTTAGGTGCATGGTCTTGATTGATAGCATAAAAACGGGTGAATATTTTTACATATTTGAGTGTGCTCCATTCCTAGACGAGGTAACTATTTTATAGAAAATATTTGTCAGTGCAGAATTACTAACTTTAAAAAATACATAGTCTTTCGGCAAAATACCCTATCTACGATATTTAAGGTAATTTCCAATTTCGGTATAAACAGGTTTGTATCCATTTCAAAACCGGTTTACATTCCCTAGTTCACGGTAAGAAAACAAAAGACACCTACCTGTAGGTATATGTGAGCTTCCCTCATAAGGTACTTGAAGGTAGGGCGAGAAGAATACATCCCAACGGTGTAGCTGTCTTTGTCATGCACATATGGGAAGAAGTCGTCCTGTTTCGTCTCTAACTCCGGACTGTAGAGTATTAAATCGTGGACAAGCACGAAAAAGTGTTAGCCATAAATGTCATTTTTTGCCTTTAGTACTGTTTGGTACAATCAACAGCACACCTGTGAACACAGGCAAAGTGCCAAAAATATGTAAACAGAACTTTATTGCCTGGACATAAAGGTGTGTATACATATTTCTGGCACTTTGTATCCACAGCTGTGTTGTCGATTGTACCGTAAAACTACCCAACTATAGTCCAAAAGCTCCCAACTATGGTCCAAAACTTAGTCAAATATCTTCGATTTAGTGTAATTAATATGTTATCGACGCAGTTGTTACACAAAGTCTCCTCGTTAATGATTTAAAAACATAGATAAAACCAAAATAAAATATTTCCATTGATGCTTAATTACGAGTTGGACTTGTGGACTGTAGTTGTAGTACTGGACTATGTATAGTAAAGTTGTATGGTTTTACGGTACCCAAATTTTCGTAACCAGCTTCGAAATGGGAATAAAATCCCAATAGGTAACTGGCTTAAAATCGGGACTTATCATTACCGATTTGTAACCAGGTTTGTATCAAATCTGGCTAGGATATGGGAAAGTTATTCCCATTTCATAGCTGGCTGGAACCATATTTCCCATTTGGCAGCCAGCTACCAAATCTATCAAACGGTACTAAAGGATTTTTTGTTGAACAACTCAAATTGTTCATGTAAACTTTTTTTTTTATTTTTTTTTTAAAGCAGTAGCACTGCTATGTATTTAAATATAAGATTTTGGTATATGACCGTAGGAAAAATACATCAGCCGCGAAAGCCGTGGACGTGGGTCCCACCTCCAGTGTTGGAAAACTTCGGTATTTTTTATTTGGTATATGTCTTCTAATATACAAAAATGACATGTTTGATACAACGCTGTACTTTCTGTAATATTTATTATCATCTAGTTGGTGAGCATTTTTCGAAAAAAAATGGAAAATCCTGATTCTTCCAGATTTGGTCTTTCTTGGGCGCATTCGAATCAAAATAACGGGCTGATTCGACCTAGATAATAAAAAAATAATGTCCTATAAAACGCCACATTTTCTATATGAACTTATTACGAACATCAGATAAGGGAAACTTAAATTATGCATGAAAAATTTGGTCCATTATTTTTTGCCATCTGTGAATGATCCTAAGCATGTCCAAATCTGGAAGAATTAGCCGTATTTTTCTTTTATATGCCTGGGGACAAGGATAGTAATAATTTTATCTGACAGATAATTCTATCCAAGGATTTGGAAACAGGTGAATAAAAGAAATATTTACTTTTCATCGTGGACGGCTGCCAAATAACACGGTGGGTTGGAGTAGAACAGGGTTACGTTCAGTTGCTTTTGATTCGCCCTCCAATTTGTGAAACTGAAAAATTTAATCACTTTTTAACATGGCACCAACTATACCGTTCGCCAGTAGAAAACAAAAAAATGTAACCAATATAGCTGACTCTAGAGTTTAGCCAGTGAAAAAAAACCCGGCAAATTAAAAAAGTGATCTGGCAACCTCCCTCTTGCATTTGTAAATTTATACGTAATCGTGACTGAGAGGCAGCACTTTGTTCGTGGTTCGCGGTAGGGCCTCAAATCCTCACATCCTGTCATTATCAATCTAAATGACAGTTTGACAATGACAGGTTAATTGATAGGCAAAATTTTTGCCATGTAAAAAATATCGAAAAAATGTTTGTGCTACCACTCGCTAGAGTGCACTTTTCGATGAGGTTAGCATAGGACTGGAACCAGGGGTGTACAGGAAGAGAGGCTTATGCTCAGCAGTGGGCAATAAATGGCTGAAATGATGATGATGATGACTACATCATCAGCCTATGATAGTCAACTGTTGGACGTAGGCATCTCCTATTATGCGTATAGACGCATTAGGAGGTAAATGCCAATAATTGCCACACTGGGCAAGCGGATTGGCGATCGCAGTGATGTGTCCACTATGATGATTGATGACGCTGCTGCCCATCATCAATCTTTTATCTAATAATGGTCAGTGACACTTCAATCCCAGTCGACTCTTACGATACCCGCTGGAGGAGTTGGGGTGGTGACAAATTCTTACTGCCGTCACCACTAAACCGACGACTCATTGCTGACGTATAAAAAGCTACGTACGCGATAAGTTTCTCAATGTTGGCGAACCAGACGTCAGCATCGGAGTAAGCTTTCCTGTGCCCCATGATAACCATTACGTTTTTAGTATCGAAGTTCGGTGCTTGCCGGTATAAGACGCCGTCAATGAATTTGTCCACCTGAGGAGGAAGTATTAGTTGTTATTTATCCTATCCTGCGACCATATATAACATGGATGTCTTACACCAGCTCAAAAATGCCCCCAAAAACAATTCTTCAATTGTGCCAAGATGGGCAGGACATAGCACTTTTCGGTGTTAACCACGTATATTTTGGCGCAACATTTTTGACAAATGCTAAAAATAGCCAATCCAAAGTTTGAAAGACCAATCACAGCCATTTTCAAATGGCGGTTTAATCTTTTATAGGTTGATACTGAAATTTCATTACCGTGATGCATTGAAGAGGGGGTGACACATGTCAACTAAAATTCAGGATGGTTTTTGAGAGGCAATTGAGTATCGCGTGCGGCTTCCATGTTTTATTTGTTCGTAGCATTTATCAAAGAAAAAACCGAAGTTTACCAATGCCGGCGGAGGTGGGATTTGAACCCATTTCTTCAGCTTTCGCGGCTGATGCCAGAAACCACTCGGCCACTCTTCGCTGGAGTGTCTGAGTGGTGACAATAAATATGGCTGACTTTCCATAGCATTTGACGTCTTTGACACGTATAGTGAAAACGCCCGCAGATGTACTCGTAATTTAGGTCAAGACTAACAAATATGACTAATTTTGTTTAAAAATGTATGTCTTTTAGATGCAATAAAGAGTTATTGTATTGTATTGTACGTGAACTCAAGGTTTAAGGTTTTAAGTTGGTGATAAAACCAAAATGTGTTCTAAAAACGCGTGATTATGAAATGATGCAAGTTTTGAGGTTTGCTTACATTTATTATTAACCGACTTCAAAAAGGAGGAGGTTTACAATTCGTCGAAATCTTTTTTTTTTTTATGTATGTTCCCCGATTACTCGAAGACGCGTGGACCGATTTGAAAAATTCTTTTTTTTTTACTACTGACGTCGTCAAACCAGACTAGTCAGCAGAAAAAGGCGGAAATTAAAAAAAAAATTTAGACAATCAAAACGTAGAATACGCGTTTTAGTTTTCCAGACTAAAAGTCGGTTAGTCGGTGCTGTGACGATTTTTTGACAAAGAATGGGATTTCATAATATATTTTGACCTTACTGCATTGTATAATTAATGTGAAAAAGTAGACTAGGTGTAAGTACCTACTAGGGTAAATCCGAATGTCAAAAAACGGTGGATAATTTCGAAAGGAGATACTTAATCACTTAAGACGATGTGATTACGAATCTTCCTGTGATTTTCGGAATTACCCTAAGGCACCTTACATCTCTTTGTAGGATACTGAATTATGTAAAATGTAGGTAATATTAATACTCACCCGGGTTTGTATATCAGAGAACAAGCGACTAGAAGTGACCAACAGTGGATCTGAGCATAGTTTACTAAAGCAGAAGCCAGGGGGCGCCCAGTAGCCGTCGAAGAGATTGTGTGTGAACATGTCTGTTACCGCACCTGAGGAAAAATATTGTGTCTGAGGTAAACAAGCATAAGTAGGCCATTTTTTTCAAAGTTGTTCCCGAAAATTTTTATGTAAGTAGATATTTTTATATGATTTCTACTCACGATCGTGAGCTTTTTAGATCCTAATAGGAGAAAAAAATGTCTCAAAATTGACATACATTTTTCGAACATTTCACTCCGTTATCTCCATACAAAATGCATGAAAAAATGGTAACAGAATGAAAAAAATCCTTGAGAGTAAAATTTTTACCTACCAGGATCGAAAGAGCTCGCGATTCTGAGTGAAAATCATATGAAAAGTCTTAAATCCAGAAAAAAAGTGGTGGAGACAACTTTGAGAAAAATGGCCCAAGTGTGCAGAGTGGATGCACGACGCTCCGTTCATGTCAAACAAATGTAAAATGTTCAAATCTCTTATGAAAACAGAAAAAATAACCCTTGTTTCTATGTTTTCATGAGAGAAATAATCTCTATTGTCAAAGTGAATATAAGCGCTTTAGATACTCCTCAATTAAGGTTTTATGTACCTATGTATGTAAATTCTTTATTGTACACAAAACACAGGTAAAAATACACATATTAACAGTAAATTATTGAGAAAATAAATAAATAAAGTAAATTATTGGTTGTTATTGAGAGAATCGCGAATCGTCCGCAGCGCGCACGGTGGTCAAAAAAGGAACTCGCCAGAGTTCGTATACCGGTTACATTTCAAACCGGTTTCACTTGACTCACGCAAAACCTTTTAATTTATATTTTTGACTCCTCCATTGTGCATTTTCTGGGATTATGTTACATGATGTCATGGTAGGGTTAGGTGGTTATGTAAAATTGTTTTACGATATTCATTTCTTACCAAGATCATCGCTGCCTCTCCACAAGAACTCTAACGATTTTCGACGAATCCGTGCTATTTCTTCATCATAGCTAATTGGATTGATGAACAACGCGTCGTATCTAAAATTATAGTTAGTTTTTACCAAAAAGGCAATAAAGTCAAAATCAAACGATTCTATATTCAAGTAGTTGTAGCAAAAAACACATTTGAATCGGCAACAGAGTAAAATAACATTTAATTCCGGTTCTAACCCTACACCACTCCCCGCGAAGAATCTGGCAAAAAACTCGGCGGGGCTAATTTTTCAAATAATAATATTTACATCATACAACTAAGCAGGGATCGAAACCGGTTTTTTAGAAAAACCTCGATTTAGCTAAATATTTTTAAATGTTTCACAATTTTTAACTTGATGTAGTTTTCTACATTTTATGTAATTATTAACATTGTATTTTTTAATTACTTACTCCATTAACAGAAAAAATATACCGAAGAACGAAAAAGAACGGAATTACAACCGTTCTTTTGTATGGAAAAAAACCGTTATCCGATCCCTGCAACTAAGTAGGGTAAAAGCACCAATAGATGACTGCCACCCAGAAGTTGACTGATAGGCCTAAAAATGTAAATAATTAAATCAGGAATAATTTTACACGCCTGGGAGTATTTTTTTCACACGCGGCAGCACTATATCGAGTGTCGCATGCGAATTTCCAGACAATTAAGCCACGCACGAGGCAGTGAGCGGTCGTCGAGTTTGCGTTTCGCGCCAAAATTACGTTTTATATGGGATCCTTATTAAGGAAAGCCCTCAAAAATTTAAGCTTTTAATTACGTAAAAAATCGAATATGGCTTTTATTTCCTTGATTCACTTTAGTATAGATTTTAGACTAATATCTCTATTGTGTATATTATAAATAATACTTATTTTTTATTTATTTTATGAGATATTTGCTGGTCAAGTTATGGTTCCAATATTGTGTGTTCGGGCCAAAAGATGAACGACGGTCAACTTTTGGGCAAAGGCTCGAATTTTCAAATGCTTGTGTAAATTATAATAAAATAGCTAGATGTAATAATTATATATAAAATTACAATCAGTTTTGTAGTTGATTTTTAGACCAAAAGATGAACGACCCATTTTTTATGTAACACGTTTTAAAGTAATTCACCTTTGTATGGAAACGGGATTGTTCAACTCAAGAATCGCTATCCAAAAAGTGAACTAGGAAAATTTACTGGTTCATCTTTTGGGTTGGATTCCAATAAATGAATTCGAATCAATTTAGTTCGTTCATTTCGTTGATGCGGTGTCCAAAACATGAACCAACTGATTTTATTGAACGATTGAATTTGGGAAAAGTTAAACTTTGGTTCTTAGAGATCAGATTGTTACACAATGTACACCGTGTTTATATTTCATTAAAAGAAGGTTCTCTAGGTTAAATACAATCAATTTATCTAAGAAACCAACATTTTTACTATGCTCTATTCATCTATTGGAGTCTTGGCGTTCATTTATTGGTCTCGCTATATTGCAATTATGCTGGTTCATCTATTGGGGTCAAATTGTTCAGTGATAGGGCACTTTGTTCAACTACTGGGGAATTTGGATCCTTTTTTAATATAATAATTTTTATAAAATTACTGAAGTTTAATACGAGGCACGAAAATAACTTATTCGAAACTCAATAAAATGCGGAATCATATAAAAAAATTATAATTGATGAATATCAGTTACATCACATAGAAAAAAATATTTAAAGTTGGGAAAGTTGCTTAACTGTTCATCTATTGGTGATTTTACCCTACTTAACTAAAATAAATGATTGAGTATTGAACTAAATAAAAGGAACTGGTAAATAGAAACTTTATGTTACGTTACGGTGTAGCTCTGTCCGTCGGTCCATATGTCTGTCACATTGTTAAGTAATCTGCAGACATAGAAGTCGCGGTTGCATTTTTTTTTATTGGTAATAATAACGTTTATAGAACAATAAGGGACTTTGATACTATTTCTGCCGCTATGGTGCGGTGAAAAAGCAACAAATTTTTTTTCGTATCAGTGACTTTGCGCGCCTGTTTTAGAGTTCAATCTTCAGTTCTACGACCGTTTACTAGTTGTATATAATATATACTCTGTTTGGTTTGGTGTTTAAAAAAAGGTAAATAACCTTGCAGTATCTTTTTATTGAAAACTACGAGTAGAAAATAAGTTTTAGCAAATATACATAATATAACAAGGGAATACAGTGATTTACATTGTTTTTGATTCATTAAGTACCTAGTTTGGATTTTTATATGCATTTTTCAATAAAAAGATACTGCAAGATTGTTTACCATTTTTTAAACACCAAACCAAACAGAGTATAAGTAATCCATTACAAAATCAATAAACTTCCAAATAAAATAGAATTTCGATATTTTATATTCAGTATCTATGAACCTGACACGTGTTTGGACCTCACTCCTACGGAGCGCCACCTGGTGGCAGATAACATATCGAAAACTCTCATTGAGTTGGGTAGTTCTATGCGATTATTCTGTCGCACCAATCAAGTCATTACCATTCCCAAATTATTGACGAACTGCGTATAAATAGTGGAGTCATTTTTGGTTATCTTGCAGCAGACGCATGTTTGTCTGCTATTCTGGCATAATAGTCTCGTTTGCTTTTGCAAAATGGAAAATAAAGTGGTGATGGCAATGAACAATAAAAACGCGTAAAAAAATCGCATAGAAACACCCAGTTAGACGTGATCATCATCATCAGCCTATCATAGTCCACTGCTGGACGTAGGCCTCTCCTATTAACTATACGTATGGACGCATTAGGAGGTAAATGCCCATAATCGCTGTGCAAGCGGATTGGCGATCGCAGTAATGTGTCCACTATGATGATGCTGCTGCCCATCAGTAATCTTTTATCAAATAATGGTCAGTGAGACTTCAATCCTTTAGTCGACTCTTACGACACCCGCAGGAGGAGTTGGGGTGGTGACAAATGTATTCTTACTGCCGTCACCACACGGCGTCCAACTGGATTACAAAGCCCTTACCCCATTTGCGCCATAAGCGAGGTGAATTCCCGCGAGTGTCCGTAAACATCTGCCGCCCACGCCACCAGAGGGCGCGCGCATGCTCGGAACGTGTCGTTCAGTTTCCTGACAACAATGACAAATAAATAAATTTATTTATTTAATCTTTATTGCACAAAAAGAAAAATACAATTGTACAAAAGGTGGACTTAATGCTACAAGGCATTCTATACCCGTCAACCTTCGGGCAAAGCAGAAAATATGTACGAGTAGGCGGTGCGATTTATAAGGGCAGAGTTAAAGTTACAAAAACAAAAGGTAAGTACTATAACTTAACTGATAATTTAATATTAAAAAACACAATAAAAAGTTAATCATACACGTATAGAAATATAATATATATAAATCAATTACATTCATATACATAATAATAACAGATGAAACTTGCAAACAGAGACACTAGGAATTTGCCATTTTACCAGCAAAATACTCACTTAAAGCTTTTTTAAAAGGAAATTTATTCGGTCACTGTCTAATCCATGTAGGTGAGCATTAAAAAAATCCTGGAATACAGACAAATCTTGACTTGCTTTATTGTTTGATTATTATTTGACCATCTTGAATATCCTTACCTAAGTGAATAGGTGAACTGATCGATGATGGTATGGTAGCTGGTTGAGGCTTCTTTACTGACTCATAGGCCTCCACCCGATGGTCAAACAGCCTTGACGGATCAATCAGTAAGAGTAGTGCGCACTACAGAGTGGTCAAAGAATAAGTGCATTCGTTACCTGCTACGTTTTCGGACATAAAATAGCCCCCCTATAAAATTTATGGACGCTTCAGAAAGGTCTCTAAAATTTTGACATTACGTAAAATAGTCCTGTAGGTAAGGTACTAGGTACTAATACTTCTGAAACTTTAACTGATTTCCATAAAAACATGCAAGGGGTCCATTTGTGTCCCAAAACCTAACTAAAAACGGGAATGTATTATTTTTGGCCCTCTTGCATACATATAACCAACTGAATTAGATTTGAATAGAAGAAACAAGTTCATTCATTTGTATGGCGGCCGAGCGTGTCAGATTTTGTACTGAAGTTGTTACTTGCCTATGATTTTAAATATGTCTCAGGCCCTTGAGTATTCATATTTTTTTTGTGTTGTTGCAATTAATATTACTTAAGGAGGCATTATTAATGTTTTTGTTCACTTCAACTTATAAAATTTGCCGCCCGAAAGCTGTAAGCTGAGATTAAAGACGTAGTAGTAGATACGTTTGCTTGATCTATGACCTTGACAATACGAACAGTGAGCACTAAACATCCTCACCTAAGTGAGTAGGTGAACTGATCGATGATGGCATGGTAGCTGGTCGAGGCTTCGTCAGTAACTCCTAGGCCTCCGCCCACGATGGTCAGACGACCTTGACAATACGAGTAGTGAGCACTAAGCATCCTCACCTAAGTGAGTAGGTGAACTGATCGATGATGGCATGGTAGCTGGTAGAGGCTTTGTCACTGACTCTTATGCCTCTGCCCACGATGGTCAGATGACCTTGACAATACGAGTAGTGAGCACTAAACATCCTCACCTAAGTGAGTAGGTGAATTGATCGATGATGGCATGGTAGCTGGTTGAAGCTTCGTCAGTGACTCTTAGGCCTCCGCCCATGGTCAGACGACCTTGACAGATCTCTACAATACGAGTAGTGAGCACTAAATATCCTCACCTAAGTGAATAGGTGAATTGATCAATGATGGCATGATAGCTGGTTGAGGCTTCGTCAGTGACTCCTAGGCCTCCGCCCACGATGGTCAGACGACCTTGACAGACCTTGATCATACGAACAGTGAGCACTAAACATCCTCACCTAAGTGAATAGGTGAATTGATCGATGATGGCATGGTAGCTGGTTGAGGCTTCGTCAGTAACTCCTAGGCCTCCGCCCACGATGGTCAGACGACCTTGACAATGCGAGTAGTGAGCACTAAACATCCTCACCTAAGTGAATAGGTGAACTGATCGATTATGGCATGGTAGCTGGTTGAGGCTTCGTTAGGGACTCCTAGGCCTCAGCCCACGATGGTCAGACGACCTTGACAGACCTTGACAATACGAATAGTGAGCAGTAAACATCCTCACCTAAGTGAATTGGTGAATTGATCGATGATGGCATTATAGCTGGTTGAGGCTTCGTCAGTAACTCCTAGGCCTCAGCCCACGATGGTCAGACGACATCGACAGACCTTGACAATACGAATAGTGAGCAGTAAATATCCTCACCTGAGTGAATAGGTGAACTAATCCATGACGGCATTATAGCTTGTTGAGGTTTCGTCACTGGCTCCTAGGTCCTAGGCCTCCACCCGATGGTCAAACAGCCTTGACGGATCAATCAGTAAGAGCAGTGCGCACTACAGAGCGGTCAAAGAATAAGTGCATTCGTTACCTGCTACGTTTTCGGACATAAAATAGACCCACTACACATACCCCTCCCTATACATTTTTAAAACGTTTTAGAAAGGTCTCTAAAATGTTGACATTACCTAAAATAGTCCTGTAGGTAAGGTACTAGGTACTAATACTTTTGAAATTTTAACTGATTTCCAAAAAAAAACATGCAAGGGGTCCATTTGCGTCCCAAAACCTAACTAGCAACGGGTATGTATGATTTTTGGCCCTCTTGCGTCATTGGTCCATCAAAGTTTTGATTGGCTATATTCTATAAACATATGTCAAAATGTTGCGCCGAAATATGCGTGGTGTTAAGAAAAGCGCTATGTCCTGGCCATCTTGGCACAATTGAACAATTGGTTTTGGGGGCATTTTTGAGGTGGCGTTAGACGTCCATGTTATAAATGGTCGCAGGCCTCTGCCCACGATGGTCAGACGACCTTGACAATACAAGTAGTGAGCACTAAACATCCTCACCTAAGTGAATAGGTGAATTGATCGATGATGGCATGGTAGCTGGTAGAGGCTTTGTCACTGACTCTTATGCCTCTGCCCACGATGGTCAGACGACCTTGACAATACGAGTAGTGAGCACTAAACATCCTCACCTAACTGAATAAGTGAACTGATCGATGATGGCATGATAGCTGGTTGAGGCTTCGTCAGTAACTCCTAGGCCTCCGCCCACGATGGTCAGACGACCTCGACAGACCTTGACAATACGAATAGTGAGCAGTAAACATCCTCACCTAAGTGAGTAGGTGAATTGATCGATGATGGCATGGTAGCTGGTTGAGGCTTCGTCAGTAACTCCTAGGCCTCCGCCCACGATGGTCAGACGACCTTGGCGGACCAGCTCGTGCATCATACGCCGAACTGTGGATAAAATAAATACGTCGAGATCAGAAGCTGCTATAAATAAATAAATAATTTAAATTATTACTTATAAATGTTGTGACTTTTAGAGACTTTACATCTCTTGTTATTATTATTATATTTCAATTTGTTTAAAATCAATTTTATGTTTTTTTTAATGCATGTTAGTTGTAAGATGTACCATCATTGTTTGAAAAAATAATTCCCGCCAAGTTTCTTACCGGTTCTTCTTGGGTCAGCGGTGTAGGGTTCGAACCGGAAGTAGTTTTCATATCTAGACGATTCAAAAGAGTTTGTTGCTATTCCAATTTGAATAAAGAATTATTTGACTTTGACTTTGACTTTGAATAAATGTCTTTGGACATCTTACACAAATCGACCTGGTATCACGGTAAGCTCAATTAAAGCTTGTGATGTGAATACCAAGGGGGACGTGACGGGGACGCGAGGGGGTGGATGACGTGACCCGTTGGCTGCTATGTTTTTACGTTAATACTAATAAAATATCCATTATTTTAACTAAAAATGTATGTTAACTCAATGTTTAATATCCATTATTTTAACTAAAAATGTATGTTAACTCAATGTTTAAGGTTTTAAGTTGGCGATAATAACAAGATAGTGTACAAAAAGCGTAAAAAACCGGCCAAGTGCGAGTCGGAATCGCGCGCGAAGGGTTCCGTACCATTATCAATTTATTATTAAAAAAATACAGTTAAATCAACCTACCTCAAAAACTATAGGAGATATTTTATTGAAACCAAAAATCGTTGATGGAATTTATTGATGTGCATAACATATATTTTTTATATCGCGTAGTTTAAAAAATAGAGGGGGGGGACACATTTTTCAGACTTTGAGAGCTGATATCTCGAAAACGATTTGCTTAAATAAAAATAAGATTTATAAACCTTTATATAATTTTCAAAGACCTTTCTATTAATACCCCACACCCCATACAACTAAAAAAAAAATTCTATCCCTCTATTACTTGTATGGACGACTCCCACCATGGTTTTTTTACAATTTAGTATCATAATCCTGTAGCGGTTCATACAACACATATCCTTACCAAATTTCGTTACTGTAGCATTTATAGTTTCCGAGTAAATCGGCTGTGACAGACGGATAGACAGACAGACGGACATGACGAATCTATAAGGGTTCCGTTTTTGCCATTTTGGTTACGGAACCCTAAAAATGAAGTAATGCAATTTTTAGGTTTGTTTACATTTTTTTTCCTACGGACGAATGGTATAGTCTTCCTACTAATCGCACGATTTTCTAATCCAGTAGCCGTACCATCAGATGGAAAGTAATGTATAGATACGTTAGGTTTTACTCGATACATATCGCCAATCCGCTTACCCAGCGTGGCGATTATGGGCATTTACCTCCTAATGCGTCTATACGCATAGTTAATAGGAGAGGCCTACGTCCAGCAGTGGACTATCATAGGCTGATGATGATGATGATGATGAATGCATTCTATCGCGCTCGTGCTGACATATTGGAGCGAGCGCGATGGCCTGCTTTACGTATCGAGTAAAACCTACGAACAAATAAAACATGGAAGCCGCACGCCATACTAAATTGCCTTTCAAAAACGGTCCAGAATTTTAGTTGACAAGTGTCACT
>JALPQI010027988.1:0-12787 GCA_025490895.1 Thaumatotibia leucotreta | reverse complement strand
GTCTAACACCTCCTCATTCGTCACTCTCACTGTCCAACTAAACAAATATTATTTCGAACATAAGCGGTCCAGCCGACCAACTACAGAACATATTATACACTGAGCATATTATGGCCCGATATGCTCTTGGCCGGTATTTTTTATAATAAGATAGTAATACTAAATACTAAATCATCATCATATCAACCGAAAGACGTCCACTGCTAAACATAGGCCTCCCCCAAAGATTGCCACAATGACCGGTGGCCGTCTTTGACAAATTTACTAAATACTTACTACATGCAAAATATTAAAAAAAAAACAAAAGTTTTCATAAATTACTATGCGAATATTCTTAAGTCGCTGTTTAAGATTATAGTATCTGTGTAACAAATGTAATGCGACAATCTTACACAAATCGGCCTACTTACGATTTCCACAACATAATAACGATTGTTTTTATTTTAACAGAAAAATAATTACATTAATTACGTAAAAATAGATACACCCAACTCGAAACAAAATGTAAAAGATCTTAGCTCGATTTTTCACTTGAAGCCCACGGGAGACAGCGCCTGAATTTTCTGGCGGTCTAAGGCTAAATTTATCATGTTGCCATTAAATTCAAATTCTTTGATTATAGAGGGCATCCCAAAGTTATGTGACATTTAGGGGAAGTACCTTAAATATCGTAGATAGGATATCTTGCTGGAAGAAGTCTTTATTTTATTTTGAAACTTAAATAATACTGCATTCAAAAAAACCCAAACAAATGAAGATCCTTTAATAAGACAAATATTTTTTCGTAATTTTATGACGTCACTCGAAAGAATGGATTAAAAATAACAATTTTCTTAAGAAATATAGTATCTTAAACTTAAAGAATAACCAAACAAGTTTGGTTCAAAATTCGTAAAAAAAATATAGTTGGTTCGATGTCCGGGTGAAGCAAGTAATTTTTTGAAAAACTTTGAATGCACTATTATTAAATTTTAAAAATAATATTGTCTTCTTTCAGCAAAATACACTATCTACGATATTTAAGGTACTTCCCCTTCATGTCCCATAACTTTGGGTCGCCCTACTACTATATTATTTCTTGTAATACCTGTGGCCTATACATATATCACCATAGTGACAGGTGCTACAATTGTAAAATTACCGTTTCTCCTATTACAGGCGTCCGTAGGCTAAAGTTACCACTTACGATTGGACGGACCGTGTGGTATTATCAAACCGCGATTAGAATGGGATTCGAAAGTACAGTTGACACAACAGTTTACAAGTCAATCTAGGATATTATACTCATAGTTATATTCATATATTTATACTTTAAGCGCAAAGACTTATAGTCAATAGATTAATTAATCACTCACTACTTAATCAACTTTGACAAAACAAGAGACTCTACTAACTGTATGCGAACATTCTCGTTTATGTAAAGTCTTATTTTGTACAGAATTTTTAATTTGTAGAAGCAATTTCTCACTGCATTGGCTAATTGCTTTTCATATCTAAGCTCACTGTCCATTAGAAGACCCAGATTACGGGCTTCATAAACACGCTCTATGGGTTGGCCCAAGAGTGTCACATCTCTTGTAGGATTAAATCTAATCAGCTGTTGTTGGCTGCCAAAAACTAAAAATTTATAAACAACTCTTTTCTTGGTAAATATTGTGTCATTTGTTGTGTCAACAGTACTCTCGAATCCCTTTCTGATTCCGGTTTGATAATAGTTTGTTACCGACATCAATATCAAGAACTTAAAAAAATCAACAATAAATACCTACTTGTGTGCGAAGCAAAATTACAATGATCACAAAAAACACGGAGGTGAATATCTAAGAGTTTAAACCGCCTAATTTTGGTGGCACCATTTTTGGCGAAGTTTCTATTCGTTGCAATGTGCTACTATGTCATTTGAATGAGGCACGGTACCTTATACAAACAACGAAGTTATAACATTGAGACGCTTAGACACTTCGGCAAAATAATTGATGCCACCAAAATTAGGCGGTTGAAACGCTCAGATATTCACCTAAATTCTGACACAGGTCGAACCTCTTGTCAAGAATTAACGAAAATTGTTGTAAGCCTTATGGCAATTTTACTATTACGACTTTCTAAAAGTAAAAAGAAGATTATTAACAATGTAATAACGTTATTGAAACGCTCAGATATTCACCCGGCAATTGTAACGAAATTCTGAAACAGGTCGAACCTCATGTCAAGAATTAACTATTGACTATGACAATTTTACTATTACGACTTTCTAAAAGTAAAAAGAAGATTATTAACAATGTAATAACGTTATTAGTAATAATTTTATGTTGGTGGCGATTACAAACAAACTTAACATCATTTTCAGAGTTCCGTAGTAAACTAGGAACCCTTATAGTTTCACCATATCCATATGTCCGTCTGTCTATCCGCAGCATAGCTCATAGGCCATTAACAACTTTTGGTAGTGAAAAGGGGTGCCAAATTCAAAATTTCTACAAGCTGTCCACAATAATCTTTTAAATTTGCCCCCTTTTACTGCAGTGTTATTCACTAAGGAAACCGCCTTGCTGTCAGCGCTGTGTCAGCACTGCGGCAGCGTCGAGCCTAAAAATGGTATTCACCACAGAGCACGGACCTCTTTAGTGTGTAACCTTAGAGATAGAGGCGGCCTTGGGTGTCATTTTCATAGAAATCGACCGTGTCAGGTAATTTTGACATGTTAATGTAAATAGTGTTGTGGTATGGCTCGATATTTTTATCGATAGATTAAAACCAACAGTTATTTGACTAAAAATGTTACTTAAAAAAAGCTATTCAAACATTCTCATTTTTAAAATCTCCCTAAAATGATGTCGTTATGAATGATATAAAAACAGTAAAATGTATACATTTATTTGAATTTATATTTACAATAAGTACCTACTTATGTCAGCCTCCGTAGCCTAGTTGGTAGTGACCCTGCCTACGAAGCTGGAGGTTCCGGGTTCGAATCTCGGCGAGGGCATTCTTTGTATATCTATTTATAACAAATGTTTGTTCCTTGGTCATGGCTGTCTATGTATTTAAGTATCTATATGTATCTATCTATTATATATATCGTCGCCTGGTACCCACATCACAAACCTTAATTGAGCTTACCGTGGGACTAAGTCGATTTGTGTAAGATGTCCCAAGATATTTATTTATTATTATTATTTTACTTACATTAAGTTGTTAGCTTTAAGGTTAAAATTAAACAACAAGTGTTAAGGGTAAGGCTAGACAGAGGTTAAACAACAGGCGGTCTTAAGACCGCCTGTTGTTTAACCCTGTTATATATGTTACTTTTGCATTGGTTTGTTTGTTCAAGGTGTGCAAACTATATCTACTTATATTACGTTATAAAACGCAAAAAGAAAATGTAGGTATATCATAGGTGCTTAAATTAAAATTGTAACTATAAATGGGAACTAAAATTAAACGATCGACTGTAAGGAGTTTAAATGGTTAGGTAATTTAGGTATTATATATGAGGACAGATTAACTAGATGTATAAATATATAAAGATATTTAAATTCGTAAATTGTACCGTTTTACGTTTTCTTGAAAGATTATCAGATGGGTTACTTGGGACAAGAAACACCTTGAAATTACATACTTAAATTAATATGTGTTAACAGATAACATCAGTGGCCTATTTCACCATAATTACAAGTCTGACAATTGTAAAATATCACTGTTACTGACGTCACAGGCCTCCGTAGGCTACGGCTACCGCTTACTATCGGACGGTCCATGTGCTTGTTTGCAACCAACATAAAATTATTTCTAATAACGTTTTTAAACCGTTAATAATCTACTTTTTATTTTCCGAATCCCGTGACAATTGTCGCAAAGTTTAGTACAATTCTCATTCAATCTTGACATGAGGTTTGGCATGTGTCGGAATTTCGCTACAATTGTCGTGTTTTTGTGACAATTGTAATTTTGCTTCGCAAAAAAGTAGTTATTTACTGCTGATTTATTAAAGTTACTGCACTAAATTTTATGTTGGTGTCAAACAAACGCACGGCCCTTCCGATGGTAAGCGGTAACTGTAGCCTATAGACGCCCCAGATTGCAGAAACAGTAAATTTACAATTGTAGCACTTGTCAATGTGGTGAAATTGGGGCCAGAAATCCTTTAAAAGGTACTTTACTTTTAAAATATAATAAAATTATTTAGCAAAGCTAACTTACCTTGTCAAACGCAGGATGGAGTTTTAAAGTTGGACAGGCATTGGATGACAATATAGATCTCGGATTTGTTTTTACAAAACAGTCATTTTGGAAGTGGTCCGAACAAATTGTGTCGTGTTTTTGCGGAAACCAGTTCAACTTTCCAGTCGCCGTTATCCAGCGTTCTCTGACACATGGTTCTATAGGAAATCTAAAAATTAAGTCAGAATTTCTTAAACTATATGTTTTTGTATAGTTGCTTCATTGTCTGCACTCTAGATAAATATTATATTACCTATTGCTAAATATAAATAAATAAATAAATGTTTGGGGGACAGTCTCATACAAATCAACCTAGCCCCGAACTAAGCAAAGCTTGTACTATGGGTGCTAGGCGACGATATATATATGTACTTAAATAGAGAAATACACATAATTATACTTACTTATACATAGGAAACGTCCGTAACTCGGGAACAAATTTTGAATTTCTACTAACACCGTTTAGTTGTAAGAGTTTACATAGACTATCGATAACAAATTCAGCGTCGTGTCTCTTCACTTTGTCTCTCGCCCATACTAATTTTATATTGAATTTAATATAACTTTTTTTACTTACCTGTGATAGGAAACGTTTGAATTTTGTTTATTAACGTACGTAGACTGGTTCCTGCACCAGATTACAGAGCAATGTGGCATTCTTGGTATATTTTTATAGTTTATATACCCATGACGTCCCGAGAGGTACTGACAGCACATATGCGTAAAACGCATATGCGCGGCACGGGTTTTGTCTGTCACGCCGTCTCTCTATAGGCGCCCTAAGAGTTCCAACCTCCTTGGTATTCACTAATGTACTTTAAACGACACTAGCGCTCGGCGACGAATGCGGCGTGAGCTGGAACTACATTGCGTCGAGAGTTTGACGTTTAATGTACGAACTTCGTATTCTCTAACGAAAAACAGCGACGAACTCGCCCACAACCTCGCTCACAGCCTCGATTCCTAATGTCAAATCAAACAGCTAGGATTTTAGACAAGGCTGTCTCGACATCGAGCTCGTTGACGAACGCAGCGTCGAATGTGTCAATAAGAGAATAGCATAGCTGATTGCCAAAGGTTGTTGGACAGAGTAAACCACATAGTTTGTATGAGTAAGGATGCGGCTCCATTGACGCGAAGCGGAGCGGAGCGGAGCTATTGGAGCTCGGCCAATGAGACCGCATCACAGTGTTTCGAATTTTGAATTTGAAGAATGTAATTGGTCAATTTTGCACAGCTCCGCCGCATCCTAACATTCCCAACACAAATAACACAATTGACGCGCTCGCGTTTTTTGTTTGATTAAGAACCTTTGTTTTTGTTTGATTAAGTGGCCGTGTGGTGACGGCAGAAAGAATACATTTGTCACCACCCCAACTCCTCCTGCGGGTGTCGTAAGAGTCGACTAAGGGATTGAAGTGTCACTGACCATATTTGATTAAAGATTGATGATGGGAAGCAGCGTCATCATAGTGGACACATTACTGCGATCGCCAATCCGCTTACCCAGCGTGGCGATTATGGGCATTTACCTCCTAATGCGTCTATACACATAGTTAATAGGAGAGGCCTACGTCCAGCAGTGGACTATCATAGGCTGATGATGATGATGATGATGATGAAGACCCTTTAGCATAGCTATATTAAAATTTTTGGCATTCTAACATCCGATTTAACTTAACAAGAGTTCATCTCATCGCTAATGTAGAATAAGGGGCTAAGGAAATATTAGTAAAAATATGTGTTAACAACAAATATATATTTAAGGAATGAGCACCAAAAATCAGACAAGTACCTGTATTCTTGCATGAGAGATTCTACACTCCGTTTGAACTTAGAAAACGATTTGGAACACACGAAGGTAATATTGCTGTCCTGTTTTATCGTGTGTTGCCGTTGTAGCTCGACCTACAACTTCGGTCTCCGTATGGGATCCGTAGTGTTTTTTATGGACGAACCCTTACCAAGCAAGCTGTTAATTATATCTTCTTTGACTCCTTGCCTAAGATAGTCTTCCAAGTCCATTTCATAGTCGGCACTTCGGGCAATAGGCATGCATCTCCCGTCAGAAGTCCTTTTATACCCCGTCCAACAGGCTCCATTAAAAGTGCCTCCTTGTCTAAGGCTGTTCTCCAAATTCGAGCGTTCGATATCTTCATAGACATATTCCGCAGTGGCTAATGCTACGTAGGCCAGCGCAAATACAAATACCTTGAAAACAATTTTTTTTTGTTAGGGGAGAGTTACGATGAATCAACAAAGTCTAAATGCTGGCTGAATAATAGAATGTAAATTATAAATAGCGAGTCCTTCTCTTTGTTAACTTGCCCCGTTTATAGCATTCAAGTTCAATTAAAATCGTCATTTAATCAAGTATCTGGGAATATGTGGGAGCTAAAACTCAAACTAAAGTATCCTTCAAATATTAATCATACCTATACAATTAGTGATACCACAAGGAAATAACTGGCAACAAAATTTGGTTGGTCCAAATCTAAATATGTTACGACGTTCCTATTACATGGAATTCAAGTGCACTGGGACATATTTTTGAGTATTTTCACATACAACTTATATAGCCTTCGAGTGTACCCAAGAGTAATAATTACTGGTTAAATAGGAATATCCATATTTCAGGAATCAAAAGTAGTATTTTATAATGCAGTTACTTACCTTGGAAACCATGTTGGGATGTAGAATGATACCTTATTGATACTGTGCAATTTATATAAGGAATTGAGACCTGCGAGGAGAATTGAAATAATTTCGATTCAGATTGAAACGAATCGGTCTAACAGCAATTCGTTTCAATTACCCATATATTTCTTAGACTTCAAAATGATGATATTATTATAAGAATTCATAAAGATGGCATTAATGCAACTGATATTATACACGGTGCCCATCACGCTTACTGCATTACCACGCAGAATTACAATTGTCAATTCCTCCTCTCAAAAATCTTAGGCCCTGGTTTTTCTAGCGCGCGACCGGCGACCGACGCGTCTCGAATGTTTTGTTCGCGAATGTTTGAGGATGGTTTCTCTGACACGTCGTCGGTTACCCGCTGCCGGCGACGTTTCAGAGAAACCACCCTCAAACATTCGCGAACAAAACATTTGAACGTCGTCGGCAGCGGACACGCGTCGGTCGCTGGTCACCAGCCAGAAAAACCAGGGCCTAAAGCTTCTGACCCCCAACGTCTAACGTGGAGACGTCTCCACGGCAAACGAAAGAAATGCATAATTTTCCAGCACCGAGTACTTGTCCCTCTTTCTGGCAGCTGCCGCCTCTGCAGCTGATGCTTTTCTGCTTCTGCTGATTCTTGTGGTGCTATTTAACGTAAGCAGGGGTTGATTTTGATTGCGTAAGGTATTAGTCTAGCCCAGGTGCGAGGCTTCAAAAGTGCTGACGCAAGTCGCATTCCACAGGAGGCACTTACCTCTCTGCCAAGGTACCAGAATATTTAGATTAGATCTCTGAAACCAAGCCGAATCTACCTGTACAGGTCTTTGGAGTCTTGGAAACATTATTAGAAATATCAATTGTTTTTAAAATAAAATATTAATTCCAACAGTACATGTTAAAAGGTACTAAAATGGCCTGCAGGCATAAGGCCACGTTATAGTGAAGTACAGGCGCGGATCCAGGGGGGGGCGACGGGGGCACTTGTCCTGCACTCTGGACTTTTGTATGCCTAGGTGCAGTTTCATGTACGTAGGCAGTGCCCCCCCCCCTAAACGAAATCCTGGATCCGCGCCTGATGAAGGAGGTGCCAGAATAAGAAATATGGATAATGCGGCCAATATTTTCAACCAGTTTCCAGCGTGCCCCAGCATTCTGCGGTGTCCTTGAGCATTTTGATGTACACATTTCTGTCACGAACGACATAGATTTATTATATGAGACTGTACAGGATAATAATTGTAACGATAATTTTTTGTATAATAAACAATACAATATAACAATTTTGTATAATATTTTCTTCGGTTACCGCGAGGATTACACATGAAATAAAACGATGAAAACGGATAAACTCGCGTATATTAACTAATTTTAACTTCATTCCGACGTTTCGAACACTTTACAGGGTTCGTGGTCTGCGGAAGACTCACACCACACCAGACCACGAACCCTGTAAAGTGTTCGAAACCTCGGAATGATGTTAAAATTAGTTAATATACGCGAGTTTATCCGTTTTCATAGTTTTATTTCAAACAATATACATGTTTTTATTTAACGAGAAAGTAAATAATAAAAATAAAACTAAAATTTAATATAAAATTTCTAGATAAAAATACACCTTAAAAGATTATATACAGGGTGTAATCGATAAGTATTTACAGGCCATCATTCCGTAATTATGAGAGATAGCAGAAAACTTTTAACTGATATCAAAAGTACGTTACCCAACGAGTAAAATTACATTAATAACTTTTTCTAAATAGATGAAATAATATTAAAAATACTAACTTAAAACGCTCCCATACATTTAGTATAACGACTTACAACCTTAAAGAATGTCGGTGGCGTTAGAGATAAAACTGTTAGAGATTCGTTATTTGTACAAATACATTGTAATAAAAATAATAATACTACCGTTTATGAAATAATTAATCTAACATTTATTATTAAATAAAAAAATATTCGTATTAAACTAGTCTTGAATGAACGGTTACGTACTAAATGTATGGAAGAGTTTGGAGTTAATATTTGAGATATTTCTGATTTTATTTCAAAAAAGTTATTAGCAAACCCCGGATGACGGGAGCAAAAATGGACTTATCATTAGTGCTTAGTTAAATATCGACTATTCTATCGATATCCATACCAACATTTTATGAATTAGAAATGTATTGATCAATAGTAATTTATTCAACCATACATAATAAGAGGCATTGCGATGTAAAATTGATAAACAATAACATTTCAATAATACCTACTACCATAGGACAGTTACAAATCCGAAATTAAAGCCTGAAAACCAGCTTGAATATCGTTCAAAATCACAAAGTGCACTTGTTAAGATTACTTTTACATCCTCAAGGCGAAATTATTTACAAGAAATATCGGAATGTGTTGACTAAAAAAGTTGGTGTTTTTACTTTAAAAATCTTATATATTTTTTTATATCTGGACAAGAAGTGGAACTACTAGGAAAACATAATAAGTATAATCTATAAATTACAAATAAAAAATTGTTCGTATGTATGTCGATAGAATAGTCGATATTTCATTAAGCGCTAGTGAAAAGTTCATTTTTGCTCCCGTCGTCCGGGCTTTGGTTATTAGCGTCATTTTACTCGTTGGGTAAGGCACTTTCGATATCAGTAATTTTTTTTCTGATATCTCTCATGTTAACCGAATTATGGCCTGTAAACACTTATCGATTACACCCTGTATACATGCTTACATATAAAAAATGTGCTCAAACTCCGAGCCCGACGGTAATGTGCCCAGAAGGCTGGCTGCATTTCCGCGCTGAATAGCATTGCTCAGGCGCTGAGCAAGAAAAAAGCCAGCCCTCTGGTCAGCGGTAGCTTCAATCAAGCGCTTGCCAAGCTCCTTAAACATTGAGTGGGCTCCAGGTCCCCAAGGACCGAGGGTTTCTACCCCAAACGGCTGAAACATGCAACTGGAATCTAGGGCTGCATAATGCTTCAGCACAAAAGCACAAAAGTTCATCATCATCATCATCATCATCACTATCATCAGCCTATGACAGTCCACTGCTGGACGTAGGCGTCTCCTATTAACTATGCGTATAGACGCATTAGGAGGTAAATGCCCATAATCGCCACGCTGGGCAAACAGACTGGCGATCGCAGTAATGTGTCCACTATGATGACGCTGCTGCCCATCAACAATCTTTTATTAAATAATGGTAAGTGACACTTCAATTCCTTAGTCGACTCTTACGACACCCGCAGGAGGAGTTGGGGTGGTGACAAATGTATTCATACTGCCGTCACCACACGGCAGCAACTACTTTAAAAAACACCCTGTAGACAGTTTCATGTAATTCTTGAAAAAGGTTTTAGTATCAGCATTGCATACGTGCAAAGCCTCTATATTCATAGGTATTAAATTAATTTCAGGCACAATGTGACTGTTAAATAAGTCACTCTAAACACAGACGTAAATCCTTTTACCAGAACATGTCCCGAAAACCATTAGATTACTTCCAAAGGGTAGGTTGACCCCAGAACATCATTTCCTGATAATACGAGCGGAAAACAGACGCCTAATTCTAAAAAGGGCACTTAATCCATATTAGGGACGCTGTTCTTTTTAACCGACTTGACAAATGAGGGAGTACACGATTCACTGATGTTTTTGTATACACGGTGCTCGCGACCATTGCGAAAGATTTTAACTATGCATTCTAGACATCAAAATAAACAAAAAATATTATGAGACCTAATGGGAACTCTTAGACTTTTTGAATACTTTTTAACATTTCCTATACTTTTTATCATAACAACAATTTGTTAAAATATTTTTTTTTAAATGATTTTTTCAGGGACAGGTTTTTTCGTCAAGTCTATTCATATTTTTTGATTGTCAGGCAAAAAGTGTGTTGAAATATTAGAACGCATTGTGGTAGCATTGTAATCAAAAAGAAGTTTTAAACGAGTTACGTCGAAAAACTTTTTTCCAAAAAAGGTTAATTATCTCTGGAACCAAGCCGAATCCAGGAAAATTTATGTAACATTAAATACTCTAAATACGCTCAGGAATTCAGCATTAAAATCTTTCGGAATGCTCACGAGCACCGTGTATACTAGATATCTCCAAGAATCGTGAACCAATTTTTTTCTATAAAACAGGTCCCCGAGATGGTCTCGTTGGCACCAAGTCGGGGTCTGCTGACGGGATCTTGGAGAAATGGTTTGAAGTCGGTTTTTAAATTTGGCAAATAAACAACTTATATTTTTTGCATTTTCGAAAATGAATATATCGATAATGTAAAACTTCCTAACTATGTATAGTCCAAACGCTCCCAACAATGGTCCAAAACTTAATCGAATATCGAATATTAATGAGGAGTTTTTGCCTTCATCGGCAAAAACTCCTCATTAATAATTTAAAAAAACTTGGATAAAGCCAAAAAGAATATTGGTATTGATGCTATTAGGAATTGAAATTGTGGACCATAGTTGCAGTATTGGACTATAGTTGGGTGGTTTTATGGTAATGATAATGGTATACTAACACGAGAGCTATGACGGTAAATTTGGTTTTCCTGCAGATCTCCTCGTATCTGATTTGAGGTTCAAGTAATCTCAACAACTTACAAATGTAAGCGTGGTAAAACATCCATTTTGAATCCACTGGTTATTGTGAGTCTTGTGTGTAGGCCTAACATACCACATGGTAACAACCATATGGATGCCGATTTCTAAGAATGAACATGAGCCTTATATAAATGACGTTAAAGTATCGGAAAAATGCTGAACAATATTATTTTGTTCTTCCGCGAGTAGAACGTATATTTAATTCGTGTAACCCGATTTAATTACAGGCGTATTTTTTGCATGCTATTAATTTTCCCACCCTCCCGCGGCAAAAATAAAACGAAGCATCATCAGGAGTTGACGATGTTGTCGGTCTGGTATCCGGCAACGGAATCAGCCTCTTTCCTTTATATTAATAAGGATTAATCTATAACTGTCAATAGTTCATTCTTAGAAATCGGCAACTATAGCCTAGAAGTGAATAATCAAGACCAAGTGCGGGTAGTTCGCAAAACCCGCGCAGCTAAAGGTGTTGATACATTTCCTCGCCAGTCTGCCTGCGACCACGGGTGTAACGTCATGCCTGAAATGTCAGTATAAAATTAAACGTAAGTTTACGCGATTAAGACCCGTTTGTTGTTAAAATAATATATGAGTGATAATCGTGAAAGTTTAGTTCAATAAAAATAAAATCAGTTCCTCCTTCTATCATAAGTCTTAAGTAGATTTGAGTGACTTTTTTCCTAACGTAAAATTCAGATACACCATAAACAAGTAATTTAGGCTTTACGGGCACTTTTTATTGTTTCGCACATGCGTTGATGGCAAGACATATGTTTTATTACAGCAATGAATCCCAAGAGGTTACCTTTTAGCTAGTAAAACGAAATGTATGTACTCTTACAATCTTGAATGCTAAATTGGGATCTCTGAAAATATAAGGCATACTTAAACTGTAAAATCCAGAGTACCTAAAACCTCAGAACATGCAAAAAAGAATACTAAGTGATAGCTTTCACTGGTGAGCAAAAGGTATTTAAACTTTGTCTGGGGAATGATGACTCGATCCTAGCGGCTGTGTTTTTCTCTAGTTAAAATATGTCAGACAAAAGTTTTCTCTTTCATATTTGTCTTCATAGCTCGAGAAAATTTTAACTGGGTATTGAAAAATTAACCCTGACATGTAAAGCGCGATCAAAGATGTCCACTATGATGATTGATGACCATACATCGGGGTTTTCGGAGCGGGAACGTTTGACATTAGCCAAAGAGTAGGTATTTACTTAAAAACAGATCGTACCCTAGTAGGTTTCCACCCAATGAATAAT
>JALPQI010027987.1:0-10333 GCA_025490895.1 Thaumatotibia leucotreta | reverse complement strand
GGAACTTAGCGTAAGGGTAATACAGAGAGGTTATAATATGTGAGTGAGTTTAGTAAAATTATTTCTTTGGCTTATCTGATCGACTACTGCCATCAGAATAATTTAGCCATCATGAACACATATTTTAAGAAAAAATCTACAAGAAAATGGACATGGATCTCGCCGGACGGTATCACAAAAAATGAAGTTGATTATATTCTTACAAACCACAGACAAAGCATAACTAACATCGAAATTATAAATAAAATAAAATTTTCATCAGACCTGTGAGGGCAACATGGTTACTTAAACACTCAAAGTAAAGTATAACTTTAGTAACAATACCAGAAAAAGTCTACAATCAGAAGCGGAAAAGGACGACTTCTTGCATTTCCTTACAGAACAACGACAACCTCTTATGGCTATGTCACCTGATGACCCAGTACAAGTATATCATGACAAGCTTATTGAATGCATCCAGACATGCTTAAAGCAGTCGCATAAAAATAACAACACCCAACCCCAAAAGCTTGCTATCCGAGGACACTAGGAAATTGATAATTGAAAGGTCCAAACTTCAAACTATAAAACCAAAAACTAGAGAGATTCGTGCTAAACTAAGCTACCTTTATAAAAAGGTAAGTAAAAATATTAAAGAAATTTATAAAAAATACAGGGAGTCAAAAGTAGAAAGTCATCTCTATGCTGCTAGGAGTGTGAAGAAAGCCTACAAAGAACTGAGAACTCATAAAAGCTGGATCCCAGAGTTAAAGAGCTCAAAAAAATGTAGTAAAACTCTCGACCCCAAGTACTTGAAACTGCAACAGCTTTCTACAGGATGCTCTACAGTAGCCATGAGTCAGAATTGCCAGAGTTATTGTCTGAAACCGACCTACCACCACCACCTCAGGCAGGCGAAGTTCAGGTTAAAATAATCATATTGAAACATATAAAACACTTAAAATCTGGAAAAAGCCCGTGGCCAGACAACATCACAAATGAAATCCTTAAAACTGCTGCTCCCTTGCTAGTTACACCCTTGGCACATTTATTTAACCTCATACTTACTACAGGAAAAACACCGCAACAGTGGTCACAGTCAAACATTATACTGTTATATAAAAAAGGAGACCCAACGGACATTGGAAATTACAGGCCTATCAGCTTGATGTCATGTATGTACAAGCTATTCTCATCAATCATATTATCCAGAATATCAGGAGCAATTGACAGGTACACCAACCTTGTGAACAAGCTGGATTCAGAAGTGGGTACTCAACCATGGATCATATACACACTCTGGATCAGATTATAGAAAAATTCCAGGAGTACCGAAGACCACTGTACATAGCATTCGTGGATTATGCTAAAGCATTCGACACAATTTCACATTCATCTATTTGGAAGGCTTTGAGTGAATGCAAAGTAGAGCCCACATATATAAGGATTATAAAACAAATATATGAAAATAGCACTAGTAGAGTACAGTTAGAACGAATGGGTCAGGATATACCAATTAACAGAGGCGTCAGGCAAGGCGATCCTTTATCACCAAAGCTATTCTTGGCAGTACTTCAATCTATAATGGACAACCTCAACTGGAACAATTTAGGAATTTACATAAATGGCAAACAGCTAAACCATTTAAGATTTGCCGATGATATAATATTAATGTCAGAACATAGCGCTCAACTTGAATACATGATTCAATCACTACACAAAGCTAGTGCCAGAGTCGGCTTAAAAATGAACTTTCTAAAAACAAAACTTATGACTAACAGCACCAAGAAATTGATAACCGTCGAAAACACCCCGCTGGAGTACGTGGACAGCTATTTATACTTAGGTAAGCAAGTATCGTTTAACAAACAACGAAACGAGCAGGAAGTCGACCAACGAGTAAAGCTAGCTTGGAATAAAATTCTGGAGCCTAAATGAAATCCTAAAAAGTAATATGAATATAAAATTAAAGAAACAAGTTATGGATATGTGTATTCTACTTTCTTTAACATATGCTAGCCAAACATGGATTTTTACTGCTAAAACTAAATCAAGATTAACTACATGTCAAAGGGCTATGGAAAGAAGTCTATTAAACATTAAAAAAAAGGAAAAAATACCTCACATAAATATAAGAGCTATAACTAAATGTATTGACGTTGTCAAGCATGCCAAACAGCAGAAATGGAGATGGGCAGGCCATGTCGCCAGGCTGGCTGACTCTCGCTGGACCTTACAAGCTATTACCTTATTATAAAACGCGACCCTGGACTGGACCGACAGGAACACGCCGAAGAGGCAAACCAAATAGCCGATGGTCCGATGACATCCAACAATTGGTTGGCTCTGACTGGAAACTTTTAGCTTCCAACAGAGAAGAGTGAAAGTCCTTGGAGGAGGCCTTCACCCGCTGAGGGGTTCTTGTCCATACATATTTATTTATTTTTTTTCCTTCTTAGTGATTAACTGTCACACGAAACAATTTTTGACATAATCTAATGATGTAGGTAATAGTATAAAATTATGTAATAATTCAGACAAAAATTGACAAATTTCTTGTAAATGCTTAATATTAACATCCAACTAATGTAATCGTATAATGAGGACTCGAACTAAAAGGCTTTTTTGGTTATTAATACAGAGAGGTTATAATATGTGAGTGAGTTTAGTAAAATTATTTCTTTGGCTTATCTGATACCTACTTGTACTTAACTCTTCTTGTTGTTTGACTAAAATTCCTTATATTATTTATCCACTAAGACTGAATATCGTGGAATTCATAAAGAGAACAAACAACAATATTATTATTTACGTTCTGGTTAAGAGAGGTTTATATATTCGCATTAAAGAGTAAAATATGGCGGGTGTCAAAGCGGTCCATTACGACCGGAAACATTCGTGACATTATTGCTTCGCGAGTAATATTATTCTGATTTTTCAACACATTAGCGACAATAGCGACTAGATTTTGAGAATTTCTAAAATTTATGTTAAACCTAGAAACTTACATTATTCTATGATCAATGAATCAGTTTAATCACGCACTTTTAAAACCCAATCTTGGTTTCATTACCATATTAAAATCCTTGTGAAAAAAGAAAAACATGGTTTTAGGTAATATTTTCTTCGGTTACCGCGAGGATTACACATGAAATAAAACTATGAAAACGGATAAACTCGCGTATATTAAATACTCTCGGTCTGAGCAGACCACGAACCCTGTAAAGTGTTCGAAACGTGAGAATGAAGTAAAAATTAGTTAATATACGCGAGTTTATCCGTTTTCATAGTTTTATTTCATGGTTTTAGGTATTTTTATAACTTTATTCCAAAAAGTACGTAAGTAGTAAAAAGGGATAAGTGAAGGTTCATAAATAAATATGGATAAAAATGGTGAAACGCCAATAATAGTTCAGTTATCATAGTCAAGTAATATTGTCTAACCGTCTTAAATTTTAAATTCAGATAAAGGTAAAATTGTCCAAACGACATGAGAACATATCATATGTACAGTCAGGTAGAAATAGCTAACCCACAAGTGAAGATTAGTTGATACGGCAAAAATATCCAAGTAAAATTTTACCTGTTATGACGAATAGGTAAAATAATGCAAGATAAATTATGTTGAATTATATTTTATCTAATCTCCATTTTCCTGAAAGTTGTCAAAAACCAAGTCGTTTAGTAATAAAAAATGGTCGAAAGATGGATTCGAAACCTAGCTCATTCGACGCAGAAAAATTTGCCGATTCTAACGGTGTATATAACTCAATATCTTCAAAAGTGTCGCTTACCCAATTTCTCCTTTCCAGCGTCGATATACATTTTTAGTTAAAACTATTATAGTATTTACGTAAAAATATATCTGCGAACATGTTTCACGATATGTGTCAAAGACGTGAAATTTGCGTGAAATGCTATGGAAAGTCCACGGAATAATAAAAACGGAAAGTCAGCCATATTTTGTTTACCTTTCCTACTTTCAACTGACGAAATGCTCTTACAGTCTCTCCCCGAATCTATCGACACGGGCTAAATCCATTTATGAAAACCTTTATTACTTCGCAATAAGAGCGATAAAAAAATAACTCGACGATGAGATGACGCGATCATGACGCGAATTGGTTTAAAAATGCGAAAGCGTCTATCGGTTTGGGGAGACCCTATCTTTCAGACTTTTTTTATCACTGCGAGGCAAATGGCTTTAAAGATTTCCATGCGAATTTCTATTCAGATTCAGATCATTTAATGTCAAAGACACATGACAAAAATACAAAGAACAATAATACACAAGAAACAAAATAACATTAATGATTGCAATAAAAATTAAAATAAAAAAACAACAAAAATAAAAATAGTTAAGTAGGTATGTCAATAAAGTTCCCTACGATTGTAACATTTCTTGAATAAAAAAACAATACTTTAAACTCCTTTAAACAATCGATCTATCTCTGGAAAAACGCATCTTATCGCCTACGAGAGCCCACTCGCCCAAGTCTATATCACCGATCATTTGACAGCAATGTAACAAGACGACTGTCACTCCAAATAGCGAAGCCTCGCGCTGGCGCTGCGCCCGCGCCGGTCACTTGTCAGCGCGTCGCGTCGCGTGCGCATCTAATTGCTATCTGACGGCAACACGTTGGAACATATGTTCTATGGCACTGGATTTGGATACTGTGAGTAGGTTAGACTGTATTTTTTATCTTGTGGTGACGTCACCAGTGGCCAGCCCAAATATGTACCTGTTTAGTCAGCCTCCGTAGCCTAGTTGGTAGTGGCCCTGCCTACGAAGCTGGAGGTTCCGGGTTCGATCGTTCGGGATGTGTATTTATTTATCACAATTATTTATTCCTTGGTCATGGCTGTCTATGTATTTAAGTATCTACAATTCTATATGTATCTATCTATTTTATATATCGTCGCCTGGTACCTATATCACAAGCCTAAATTGAGCTTACCGTGGAACTAGGTCGATTTGTGTGAGATGTCCCAAGATATTTATTTATTAGTTATTTTTTCACACTGCGGAAAACGAATAAACTGACCAAATGTTAAAGCTTAAATCGGATTACCAAAAAAATAGTATTTTGTCGCTTTCTGCAAAACTATGGTAATTTTAAAGACGCTAAGAGTTATGTCATGGGTTATAGTTATACTCATACAGCGTTTACAAACCGAGGGATGGTTCCTGTGAACATTGCGAAAGTTAGCGGTTCTGGGACATACAAACTAGGTTTTGACCACATTCTAAAGGTGCATTTAGGCCAAAGTTCCAAATCGTTACACAAACCGTGATTCGTCAAAATTCGTTGATATCATAGAGTGGGGGAAAGAATGAGCGAATGCTCGTTTGGTCTAAATGCACCTTAAAGAACCAGAAGCCACCTATTGGCTTGTATTCGTCCAACAATAAAATAGGGTTCTGGAGCAATTAACCCCTTGTATGCTTCCTGTCAAATTACGTTACTGAAAAAGTGACCTTGACACTTAAAACAATAGATTGAAATTCCCACGCACGGATCCGTGTCTAAGCATACGAGGGGTTAACTTTCATATGTCCACAGGAAAAATGTAACCTAACTTATACAAAAAATCTAATATGAATATGACCCTTAATTTTAACTAAACCTGTATGTAAACTCAAGGTTTAAGGCTTTGAGCTGGTAATAAAACCTTGTGATTGTGTTCTAAAACGCGTAATTATGAAATAATGCAAGTTTTTAGGTTTGTTTACATTTTTTTGTTTTCTGCTGCCGAATGGTATAATACAAAAGTGTCGTAATCTTAGCGACATGTGCAAATATGTCTCAACGTAGGGCTAGCAAAATTTGAGATCAATCAAACATGCATGTATTTAAAAATAAACGTGTATCTTCCCGGCACTAGCCTTATAGCAATGTACCGAGGAGAAGTTTTATAAGTTGTGAAAATTCTGTAGAGAGAAAATTCTTGACAATTTAAATTTTACCAGCAATCTAATCATACCAAAACCGTTGTATATGCATGCGCCTTTTAAGTTATATGTAATACCTTGTTTATTCAATTGTGAAATCCAATATTCTTCATGACAATTTTTTATAAGTTCTCATGGAAACTTTCTCAATGAGAACGTACTCGTAAATTCTCATGAAAATTCTCGGTTTCCGAGTATATTCCCGCAATTTAATGAATGTTCTGCAACTTGTACAATTTGTACATTACTAGCCTTACATTGTACATACAGCTTCATACAACTCAGCTCTCATCAACGCATTTCCTCGCACCACCAACGTTGCCAACTGTTGCCAACCGTTGCCAACCATCCGAACAAAACACGCGCGGCGCGCCCGAAGCCCTCGCCATTTGGCTCGGCTTGCAACCTTGCCAAACTTGATTGATATTGTGCCGAGGATATTAGAAGCATGTACTAATCAGTTACGTTTATTTTGAAAGGGCGTAAGTGGTTCAGATTTAGAGAGATTGTACAGCGTTTTGGAACGGCGGGTCTGTGATTTTGTGACTGTAGGTTGGAAACATTGTCCTAATTTGCTGCAGTTCGAGATAAATTGAAAGGTCCACAGAAAGAACATATGCTTTAAGCAGTGCTTAAAAAGAACATGGCAAATTCACACCTTATTCTGTTAAAAGTAAGATGGTTTTTCCTTCTGTAATTTGAATTTACTAGACATGTTCTTTCCGTGGACCCTTCAATTATCCATTGCCAATTCAGTAGAAAGTGTTTAATAGGCAAAGAGTTTCAGTTGATTACCTACATTACGAAATTCATTTTTACTTTACGCTTGATTTTTTTTAATAGGTTCAGAACTTCAGACCTAATTAAATATGGGCGCGTCGTGACAGCACTCAGAATTATACCCCAACTCTTCCCATGGGTGTGGTAAGAGTTGACTACGGATTTGAAGTGTCACTGACCATTTCTTTATTGAAGATTGATACAGCACCAAGCTGGAATCGTCAACCCGCCCCTTGCCAAGTGTGGCGACTATGGGCATTAAATTTACCTCCGAATGCGTCGATACGTATGAGTAATAATAGGAGAGGCCTTTGTTCATCAATGGACTGAAAGGATATATGTAGACTGATGATAGTGATGATGTAAAATGTGTTCTTTACTCGTACATTAGACTGTGGAGATAAGAGAATTAAAAATATTACTTACAAAAACACTTGTAGTTTATTTCTTAAACTGATGTAGGTAAATAGGTTAAATAGCGAATTGAAATGAGGTTAGCTTTTTGGAATCAAATTATGGCGCAGAGTTTAGCGCTAGTAGCGCATCTTCTTAGTCTCTAATAGCCGTGAGTTGGCAAGACTGTTGCATTTACTGGCCGTGTGTGACGGCAGTAAGAATACCTACATTTGTCACAACCCCAACTCCTGCCACGGGTGTCGTAAGAGACCTAAGGGATTGTAGTGTCACTGACTATTCTTTGATGGAAGATTGATGATGGGCAACAGCGTCATCATAGTGGACTGGACACATTACTTGCAGTCGCCAATCCGCTTGCACAGCGTGGCAATTATGGGCAGGTACCTCCTAATGCGTGTATTCTATACGCATGGTTAATATCTAGGAAAGGCCTGCGCTACGTCCAGCCTCTGATGGAGTCCTCTGACTGACATTGGCTGATGATGTGGTTGCATTTACTCGATACGTAAAGTAGCCCATCACCCATCGAAAACATCAGTGCAAGCGCAATAGCTCGCTGTACATATCGAATGAAAATAAACGCTAATATAACCGCTGCTTGCCCACTCATGTGACGGCTATAACTATGTACATGTCTAAAGTTCTGAATGTTGTGATGCCGGCAATACGACACGTGTCGACAGATAGTAGCCGTCGCGCGATAAAGGGCAACGGGATGACAAGTCGTCACTCGTGACGGCGACAAGTTAACGACTATTGGGTTGACAGGTCTTAGGGCGCGTACACACTGGATTTGATGTCGTATGCCACTGTTAACTGACACGTAAATTGCATATTTCTAGTACTAACGGCCACTGAGCTATGCTGCGGACGGACGGACGCGGCGAAACTATAAAAGTTCTTGTTTACTCTCCTATTTAAGAGCTTTGCTCTTGTCGGTGTAGTTCAAAACACGCTCGCCACTTTTTTTTGATCCCAAGCCATCTCTTTCGGGTTTTAATACGACGTGACTTTCTCGATCTCCTTGATTTGTTCAATGTAATTTCTCCTTGGTCTTCCTCTTCCACGCTTTCCTTCAATCTTTCCCTCCACTAACTATGCATTTTATGAGGTTGTTATGTCGTATCAGATGGCTCAACATCCTTCCTCTTCTGTTCTTTATAATGTCCATCAAGTGCCTCCTCTCTTTCACCCTGTCTAACACCTTCTCGTTCGCCACTCTCTCTGTCTAGCTAATCCTCTCCATTCGCCTCTAACACCACATCTCAAATGATTCTAGGAATTCTCTTTCCGGAACCCTTATAGATTCGTCATGTCCGTCTGTCCGTCTGTCCTTCTGTAACAGCCGATTTCCTCGGAAACTATAAATGCTACAGTAACGAATTTGGTCAGGACATGTGTTGTATGAACCGCTACAGGATTATGATACTAAATTGTAAAAAAAACCATTGAGGTGGGCCGTGGGCCCTCCATACATGTAACGGAGGGATAGAAAAAAATTTTTAGTTGTATATAAGCGTGTGGGGTATTAATAGAAAGGTCTTTGAAAATGATATGAAGGTTTATAAATCTCATTTTTATTTAAGCAAATCGTTTTCGAGATATCAGCTCTCAAAGTCTGAAAAATGTGTCCCCCCTCTCTATTTTTTAAACTACGCGTTATAAAATTTTAAAAAAAATATACGTAATGCACATTAAGAAGCTCTATCAATAATTTTTGGTTTGATTAAATTATCTTCTATATTTTTTGAGGTAGATTGATTTACCTGTATTTTTTTTTATAAATTGATAATGGTACGGAACTCTTCGCGCGCGAGTCCGACTCGCACTTGGCCGGTTTTTTGTTTACTATGACCCTAACCCTAAATAGTCAGAAAGATTCCAGACCATATACTTTTGCATATCTGTAATACCTATGCACTAGCATAATCATAACACTATCAGCACTTCAAAGCGCATTCGCATATGAAACGCATAAACATTTCTAGACTAAATCAATCACTGATCCGCCGAACGTTTTTACGAGGGTAACATAAAAACCTCCTTTATATAGGAACATAAACTCGATTGATGGCGGATGGTTATCGATGGCTAGATTCTGTTACATTGGGTATTTTTTGTATGAAAATGTTAATTTGTTACAATATTTCTCTCAAGAAAATTTCGTATCGCAAATTGCAGTGAATTGATGAAATCAGCTCACATCCGCCAACTAATGGACAAAGATTACAGGAACGATAATTTAATAACGTATTTATAGGAATTCGTCGGATCGTTGAGTTGAGGAAGTGAAGATTGATCATAAAGAAGGTGACTCAGCCCGAACTCGTACACTGAAAAAAAGATATACCAAAGTGACTTAGGCTTGGCTATATTACGAGGAAACTTTGATATATGTAACAAATCCTTGCAATCAAATTTACAAAACTAAAAAGGTTCAAGTCGATACCAGAGTTCTGGTTCAATCAACAAAGAACATTGTACATTATACCAAACAACTGGTGAAATCAACAAAAAACTGGTGTAATCAATCAAATTAATTTAGTAGAATGCCAACATAAAAAGTTTGGTAAAATAAAATAAAAATTGTGATAGGCCCCAATCAACCTTAATTTCCGGTTAGAATTACGCAAGATCTGATAAATCCAACTTAGCATTTCTACAGTGTTAAATACCTATAAATTACGGGAAACTAATTCGTTACGGGCTTTCATAGTAAAGTTTTATCTTCTAGTCCAATCGCCCTACTACAAAGTACCTACTTATCATTGGAATCTATGACGATGATGAACTATGATGTAGATGTATTGGACCCATCGTCTTGGACCGTGTCAATGTGATCCAGCACGCATCCTGTGTTCACTATGACCAATTTTGTTTAGAAACAGAGTTTAACTCAGAAAGAATACCTACTTTTGTCCACCTTTACTCTTCGCGTGGTCGTAAGAGTCGACTAAGGGATTGAAATGCTACTAACCTACTGACCATTCTTTATTGAAGATTGATGATGGGCAGCAGCGTCATCCCAGTGCTGTGATCGCCATTGTGGGCATATCCTCTAAGGGTCTACCAAAATCAATCGACGCGGAATCGGCTTAAACCGGGCGAAAAAGGTTTTAATGTCCAGCAGTGGACTGAATAATGTGAGACATAGTTGTTCATAGTAAATTTATACGTACCCTAAAGTAGAAACCAGAACCG
>JALPQI010027986.1:0-13097 GCA_025490895.1 Thaumatotibia leucotreta | reverse complement strand
CAATTATTATAACAAACAATTATTTTAGGTCAATTTACAATTATTTTAGGTCGTCGTACATTTTGAGTTCAAATTTATCCCAAGGCACTAAACACAATATATCCCATGTCGATACATTGTCCAACCTCTAATCATTTGAGTGAGCTAATACAATTTTAGTTATTTTTAAAATTAGGTGTTGAATAATCTGGTTCCTACACAAGTAATCTCTTATTGCACATATTAAGGCACTTCAAATGCTATTCAGTCCTTAGTATATAAAATTGTATAAATATATTTATATTCTAATTTAGATTTATTTAAGGATACAACCATAAACTTAACTAGAGTATATTGACACAGAAAATATAATATAACAGAGCTCAGACTCCCTATATTGAAAATGGTGTAACATATTTAAATCAACAATGGTTGTACTTTTATAAGTTACTACAGAGATACCTATTCAATCAAAGAACGAAACTATTAATCTAAGACACGTGAAATGCTAAATAACTTTAAATGCACATAAACTTTAACTCAAAACATAACCTCAATTTCACTTCACGAAAAAGCAAATTAGAAGTAAATTCTACTAAATATGACAATGTTATATTATAGTTTCTGTGTATTGGCAATAAGAGGCTTTACAACTTTAAAACAGGGTTAAAACGTAAGGCTTTGGCAATCGACGGCTGCGTATCACTCCTGGTTACTGCCAACAAAAAAGTTAAATTATAGTACGTATCGTATAAACAATTTTAGTTTATCATACTGTGATGAACTTCGAGTACGCAATGATTTGCACTACTTTGTATTTAATTTTTACTATCAATAACAGACATATACGATTTGATTTCACACATTAATATTGCTAGCGGGGAAAGTTAGCTTCTACAACAAATTTTGAGTAAAGCATTTTTGCGACAAGTTTTTCAGTATTTTCAGAAACCAATGTATTTGCCGCTTTATTAAATACTGGTATTTTGACATTATGTGTAATTTGTATTGACGAGCACAATGTGGATTCCTATGGATTGACTACAATGTAATTTATATGATAATTGTAGGTGATATCTGCCTTTCTATGTAACGCGAGCGTCCGCGATATAAGTTTAGGCGAGAAAGTAAAGTAGTTAGTAACTACTCGACCGCCGCGCAATAGTCAATAAATAAAATACCGTAAAAGGATATACTTGTTTCATATTATGCCTCATCTCACTGCAACCTTCAGTAAATAATATTAATAATATAGGTTGTTTGGGACATACAAAACGGTACCTATAGTAAGCGCTTGTGGTCTGGCGCTAAAACGCACGGTTCCTACACAGCGGCCGTGGGTTCGATCCCCGGCTCGTACCAATGTGCCAACTTATGTGCCAACTTATGTATCATTTGATATTCACAAGTGCTTTACGGTGAAGGAAAACATCGTGATGAAACCTGCATACACCTGCGAAGAAATTCAAGGGTGTATGTGAAGTCCCCAACAAGTACAGTCGAGTGCATTAATATATAGACACATTTGTAAGGGATCAGTATGGAGAAGTGTATATATATTAATGCCCTTGACTGTACCTGGGCCAGCGTAGGGACCACGCAAAATAGGCACATTGATATCGAGTTGCGGAAAAAATGGTCAGAAAAACAACAACAACAATAACCTACAGTAATCAAATGTTGTGCTAATAAATGTAAATCTATTGTTTTGAGGAGTCGAGGTACTGTATGTGTAACGGTATGTGACTTACCACGAATCTATTGACTTTGGGCGCGAAGTTCTTCGTCACGCTTGACTGCTGCACCTTCATGGCTTCGAACTTCTCACGCAAGCTGCAACAAATATTAATTGATACATACACTATCAGTCAAAAGTTTAAGTTCATATTGATACGAAATTTACTTGTATTTCAGTCGAAATTTGTGCTTTACTGATTTGTCCCTGTTTCTTAGCTGTTTCTTTGTAATTGATTGTTATTTTCGAACAGCTCAGACAACAGAGGCAGCTGTGGCAGCTTTAGGCAGTCTTACCCACGTGGTGTTCATACTATTGACCATCCTAAAAGTATAAGTTCAATTACCTATGAATTATTATCGGATCCGTTGAATAAAATTGTTCGGAATTTGTGGAAGACTAATTTTAAATAGTTTTTAAATTAGCAAGATTACAGTAGAAAAAAAATTAGCTTTTAATCATGAAAAATCTGATCGCTCACAATTCGATTTTGTACCGAAATCATGGACTGAAATTAAACTTTTCACCGGCAGTATAGCCTCCTAAGGTTCAGTCATACAAGAGAAATATTCAAAGGACCATGCCCCAACTTTGCCCCAAAGTCAACACAACTAAAAATCGTTAAATAGGTATTTAAATCTACTTCATTTCAATCTATAGGCACCAAGATGAATTCCATTGCAGAACTGAGATATTTATATGACCCGGATAAATAGTGGCGTGTTTCCAGTTCTGACAATGACATTCATGAGAAAACCATATAACGCTTGTTCACGAAATAAAGTAGCCATCGTAAAGTCTCTACTGTTACGCAACAGTCCCATGTAGTTCTAACAGCCTTGGGACTGTAAATTGATTCTTCTGTTTTATGTTTAACAATCCAATATCCAAAAGCATTCGCTGAAAAACGTCAAAATCAAAATTACTTCAGATAAATCAAAATTACTTCAAAAACTTCACGCCCAAAAAAGTGCGAACTTCCGAGACGATTTCAATAATGTTAGTCTTGAAATAATTAATAAAAATTGTAGACACGAGATTCACAGTTTATTAAAGTATCGCTATTGTAATATAGTTAAGACCCATTGGGAAACTAAGGGTCTCACCAAACCAATCGACGCGGAGTCGGCTTTCGCCGAGTGTTTTACACCACACTATTCGCATTTAGCCGATCGACCGTCTCCGCGGCTGAACACCTGCGTTAAGCAGTCTCAACCTCCTTACGGCCGCCGAAACGCTCGATCGGCTGCGATTTGCTACCGCAACAGTTGTAAAGCGGCGGTCGGCTCTCCCGTGCTCCGTCCTGCCGTCGAGACGTCAGACAGCACGCGTACAGCCGCTGAGTCCGACGAACAGATAGATAGGACAGCGGGTGATCGGCAATCGTAAATCTCATTTTTGGAGACTAGTTGTTAGTAACTAGTTTGAAATTGAACAGACGTGTATGATTACGACAGTATTACTTCGTGTTGTCAGATCTATTGCAGATTTTAATGTGGGTAATAATTCAAATGAATAAATACAAACGCATCAGTAGCTACTTCGGCCGTCATCGGCTCTTTTCGGCCGTCGTCAGCTATGTTCGGCCGTCGAAGACGCTGAACGGCTTCCGCCAGCTCTGACCGGTCCTTATCGCAGGTACTCGGCCGTGATCGGAGCCGTTCAACTCTTTCCGGCACCGTACGGCGGTATTAGGAGATTTAGGAATGCGAACGTGTGCGTTAGGCTGCAAACGGGGTCGTACGAATGCGAACAGCTTTACGGCAAAACGCCGTTTTCCCGTCGAAAGACATCGTTTCGCGCGGGCCGAGCCGATTTACGATGTCCTCGCTCTTATTGCGTTGACATAAAGCTTTTTCCGTACGCGATTAGCCGAAACGGCGTCGACTAGTTTAGTGAGACCCTAAATGACCCAAAATGGTAAACTAAGAAGAAACACTACATAAATTCAGAAGTTTAAAAGTCCATAATTATGGAGAAATTGATATAAATATCAACCACAGCGTCCGAGAAGATAGGCAAAGTCCTGATAGGCATAGCCCTTCTTTGTAATAACACCCATATTAAGGTATGGTCTCATACAAAAAAAAATTATACAGGAATGGCTACTTTATTTCGTGAACAAGCCTTAAGTCATAAATTTTCATTAAGAATGTGCACGACAAATGGACAAATAACTCAATATCATGCAACCGATTTCGATAATTCTTTTTTAACCGACTTCAAAACATAACGTGATGATCTTGAAGAAATCGGTTCAAGTCGGTTTTTTTATAAAATTTTAAAATGGTGATTATTGCCATAACGATAGGGCGTGTTCTGTTTCTGATGGTGACTGTACGGAACCCTTCGAACAAATAAAACATGAAAGCCGCACGCCTAAATTGCCTTTCAAAAAGGATCCTGGATTTTAGTTGACAAGTGTCACCCCCTGTTCAATGCATCACGGCAATGAATTTGAATGTCAACCTATAAAAACTTAAACCGCCATTTAAAAAAAGTTGTGATTGGTTCATCAAAGTTTTGATTGGCTATATTCTATAAACATTTGTCAAAGATGTTGCGCCGAAATATGCGCGGTTCACGAAAAGCGCTATGCTCTGCCCATCTTGGCACAATTGAACAATTGAAGGAATGTTTACAAAAACAACATAACTAGCATTTTTTCCAAATTTGAGTTTTTGATGTCATACTATTCGTCATCAAAGGAGCTACAGAATGTGAAAAAAAAAACTTTCTAAAAACTTTCCCGCTTGGCAAAAAAATTGAAAATATTTTATTTCCCATACTAAATTGCACTAAAAAGTGTCGAATAAACCTGCAGCATTAATACTCAGCGTAAACCATATTCTAAATCGACTTATAAAATGGGGAATATTAGCGTATACGAGGATTTTTTTTCAGTAAAAAAAATCTTTTTCCAAAAATGTGCATCATGTTTTGCACAAAAACAACGCAACTACTCAAAATTTTACAAAAACAACGTAAGTGGCAAGCCCGAAACACAAATAAACGGGTAATCTTAACTTAGTGGTTATATATCTTTACCGCTTCTGAATATTAAGCTTTAATGAATATTATTTAAAAAGGAATTTAGTTTTATCGCTCTCTTGTAAAGTTATGCTCAATGTAGTTATGTTGTTTTTGTAAACATCCCTTCAATTGGTTTTGGGGGCATTTTCGAGCTGGCGTTAGACGTCCATGTTATATATAGTCGCAGACGGAACCATAAAAGTGAGTGTACCTCTTAGCAGTCTCGAGCTGAGATTCGCCGTCGTCGTCTCGTTCGAGCACGACGGGCCGCTGGGTCGCGGGTTCGGATTCCGACCAGTGCTCGAAGCGGTCGCGGAAGCTCTTGGTCCTGGCTAGCTGTTGGGCCTGCAACAAAATACGGTCATGTAACCACTGATAGGGACGATGAGTGTGGTTAATAGTACATTTTCTAACTAGTGAAGGAAAACTTTTTTTCGGCGAGAGTGAAAGTTGGAGCCCGAGTGAAACGAGGGCGACAATCACCCGAGTTAAAAAAAAGTTTTTGCACGTGTAAGGGACGATTTTTTTTTCATAACAAGTGCGTCAAAAATAGGAATTAACGCGCGCGAAGCGTGCGCAAAGTTCGTTTTTGCGCACTAGTTAGGAAAAATAAATTATTTCTCATTATTCATTATGCACGACATATTACACTAATAAATTATTACTTAAATGTAGATTGCAGTATTTTTTGAACAGAACTTCTATTTAATAAATTGGAAAGAACTTAACCCTCTAATGCATACGAAGCCAAATATGGTTTCATTGGTTTTGGACTCTATTGACTGCTGTTAGGGTTCAAATTTGAAATGCATTTTTGCCTGTCTTATGCATTAAAGGGTTAAAGGAGTAGGGTTATTTATTTGACGGCATACAAATGTGACTTTTGTGTATTTCATATAAAACTTCATAGTGGCGATAGTTTTTACATTAAAAAACATGAAAAATTTACTTGCTAGTCATGATGCCTATTACAAGTCGTCTTTACGATGTATCGAAATACCCAGCGTTGATAGGCTTCCACAAGGTGGACTGATGACCTGGTGAATCTGGTGAGTCCACTGTAGTATAATGTAGAGCTACCTGTTTGAGGGTAGTTCTATGCGATTATTTAGTCGCAACAATCAAGTCATTACCATTCCCAAATTATTGACGAACTGCGTATAAATAGTGGAGTCATTTTCGATTATCTTGTAGCAGACGCATGTTTGTCTGTTATTCTGGCATAATAGTCTCGTTTGCTTTTATAAAACGGTAAATAAAGAGGTGATGGTAATGAAGAAAAAAAACGCGTAACAAAATCGCATAGAAACACCGTTGAGCGCTTCGTCGCGCTCTTTCGCCTTGGTATAGAGTCGCCATGCAAAGTTCATTGATGTTCACGTAGATGAGATATAATAGAGGTCCGAGTATGGATCCGTGAGAGACCCCATAGTCTAAAAGCTGCGCTAAGCTTTGTTAATTTCCAAATTTGACTATTAGACGTCCGTTGCGTAGCTACGATTTAATGATTACAAATGCCTTGTCAGTTTCCGCAATATTCACTAGTTTTCTCAATAAGACAGAATGGCTTACAGTGTCGAATGTCTTATTTAGATCCGATGTTTTTTACTATCAATATTTTTTGACATTATTAAACTATCCACTCTATGTAAAGCTACCTGTTAGAGCGCCTCGTCCCGCTCTCTCGCTTCGGAGTATTTCGCTTTGATTCACGGAAGGTCACATATTCTTATAACTTTCACGATTATCACTCATATTTTAAAGACAAACGGGTCTTAATCGCGTAAACTTACGTTTAATTATATCCTGACGTTTCGGGCATGACGTTACACCCGTGGTCGCAGGCAGAGTCTAATTAAACGTAAGTTTACGCGATTAAGACCCGTTTGTCTTTAAAATCACGGAAGGTAGTCTGGCACGTTGGACCGGCAACCCAGAGGAAGCGGGTTTGAATCCCGTGACCACCAGACTTTGTCAGTTGATTTTTTCTACGGTAAGCACATCTGTTACGACATTTTGGGAATAAAATGTGTTGTTGTAAAGTAGTCATTATTACTTTTACCCTTATAATTTTATTCTAATTATTGTTTTCTATGCATGCTTTAATACTGTACCGTGTGCACTAGGAATGTTGTTTTTTTTACACACAAGTCCGTCTCCTGTAAATGCTTACTTATGTTTTAGTGAGAAAATTTAAGGAAGTTTGTGTATTCTTGTACATTTATGTCTCAAAATGTGAAATACTGCTGTGTCACTTACTTCTGTTATTTCTCCAATAAAGAAAATAAAATAAAAATGACACAGTCAATGTCTCTCTACCTGTTTGAGCGCGTCGTCACGCTCTCTGGCCTCCATGTAGAGTCGCCGGCGCTCGTCGTCGCTGTCGTCGTCGGAGTAGTCGCCGTCGTCGCTGTACTCGTCGGAGCGTCGGAACCTTTTACTTTGACATTTCAAGTTACATACTTGGCGTTTGCACCAATGATTGAAATTTGGCTCGCTCCGACTACAAACTAAGAAATTCAAAACGGCGGCCAATTTTTTTACTAATTCTCGATTAGCGCGTAAACTACCTTTGCTATATATATCTTCAAGCGCCGAATATGTAGATTTTTTTAGGTGGGCTATGTCGATCACTTTGGTTCTCTGTCGGATAACCTCGTTTCTGATTCGATCCCGCAGACGCCGAGCATAGCCCTTTCCATAGCTCGCTGAACCTCGAACTTGTGGACCAGCCGTACCGTCAGTCGTCGTTACGACATTGTGGGAATAAAATGATACAGTCAATGTCTCTACCTGTTTGAGCGCGTCGTCACGCTCTCTGGCCTCCATGTAGAGTCGCCGGCGCTCGTCGTCGCTGTCGTCGTCGGAGTAGTCGCCGTCGTCGCTGTACTCGTCGGAGCTGTGTCCGCGGTGCGTCTGTTCGCCGGCCGGAGGGGGGGGTGAAGCACAAGAGGGGCTCCGATTTTTTTACTATCAATGTTTGTCAGCCTCTGTAGCCTAGTTGGTAGTGACCCTGCCTACGAAGCTGGAGGTTCTGGGTTCGAATCTCGGCGAGGGCATTATTTGTGTATTTATTTATCACAAATATTTGTTCCTTGGTCATGGCTGTCTATGTATTTAAGTATCTATATGTATCTATCTATTATATATATCGTCGCCTGGTACCCACATCACAAGCCTTAATTGAGCTTACCGTGGGACTAGGTCGATTTGTGTAAGATGTCCCAAGATATTTATTTATTTATTTAATGTTTTTTTTACATTATTAAACTATCCACTCTATGTAAAGCTACCTGTTAGAGCGCCTCGTCCCGCTCTCTCACCTCTGAGTATTTCACTTTGATTCACGGAAGGTTGGACCGGCAATCCAGAGAAAGCGGGTTTGAATTCCGTGACAACCAGTCTTTGAAAGTTGATTTTTTCTACGGTAGCATATCTGTTACGACATTGTGGGAATAAAATGATACAGTCAATGTCTCTACCTGTTTGAGCGCGTCGTCTCGCTCTCTGGCCTCCATGTAGAGTCGCTGTCGCTCGTCGTCGCTGTCGTCGTCGGAGTAGTCGCCGTCGTCGCTGTACTCGTCGGAGCTGTGTCCGCGGTGCGTCTGTTCGCCGGCCGGAGGGGGGGTGAAGCACAAGAGGGGCTCCGATTTCAGATATGTAGATTTTCTTAGATATGTCAAGTTTTCTCTGTTTTGAAACCCGAACATCTAGATTTCCTCTCATATCTCAACTTGCAAGTACCTTACCACCATATATTGATTTAAACTTTCACGATTATCACTCATATTTTAAAGACAAACGGGTCTTAATCTGCCTGCGACCACGGGTGTAACGTCATGCCCGAAACGTCAGGATATAATTAATAAACGTAAGTTTACGCGATTACGACCCGTTTGTCTTTAAAATACCTTACCACCGTTTTTTTTCGTTCCAAACCCCTGAAAATCTAGTCTAGTTTTAACATTTTTCTTTGACATTTCAAGTTACATACTTGGCTTTTGCACCAGTGATGGAAATTTGGCTCGGTCAGACTACAAACTAAGAAATTCAAAACGGCGGCCAATTTTTTTACTAATTCTCGATATACGCGTAAAGTATACCTTTGCTATATGTCTTCAAGCGGCCACGGAAACCTAAAAAGTGATTGACCCAAATAATAAAGTGAAGTGGAGGTCTCTGTACCTGTTTGAGCGCGTCGTCACGCTCTCTGGCCTCCATGTAGAGTCGCTGGCGCTCGTCGTCGCTGTACTCGTCGGAGCGTCGGAACCTTTTACTTTGACATTTCAAGTTACATACTTGGCTTTTGCACCAGTGATGGAAATTTGGCTCGGTCAGACTCCAAACTAAGAAATTCAAAACGGCGGCCAATTTTTTTACTAATTCTCGATATGCGCGTAAAGTATACCTTTGCTATATGTCTTCAAGCGGCTACGGAAACCTAAAAAGTGATTGACCCAAATAATAAAGTGAAGTGAAGGTCTCTGTACCTGTTTGAGCGCGTCGTCTCGCTCTCTGGCCTCCATGTAGAGTCGCCGGCGCTCGTCGTCGCTGTCGTCGTCGGAGTAGTCGCCGTCGTCGCTGTACTCGTCGGAGCTGTGTCCGCGGTGCGTCTGTTCGCCGGCCGGAGGGGGGGTGAAGCACAAGAGGGGCTCCGATTTTAGATATGTAGATTTTCTTAGATATGTCAAGTTTTCTGTTTTGAAACCCGAACATCTAGATTTCCTCTCATATCTCAACTTGCAAGTACCTTACCACCATATATTGATTTAAACTTTCACGATTATCACTCATATTTTAAAGACTAACGGGTCTTAATCTGCCTGCGACCACGGGTGTAACGTCATGCCCGAAACGTCAGGATATAATTAATAAACGTAAGTTTTTTACCACCGTTTTTTTTCGTTCCAAACCCCTGAAAATCTAGTCTAGTTTTAACATTTTTCTTTGACATTTCAAGTTACATACTTGGCGTTTGCACCAGTGATGGAAATTTGGCTCGGTCAGACTACAAACTAAGAAATTCAAAACGGCGGCCAATTTTTTTACTAATTCTCGATATGCGCGTAAAGTATACCTTTGCTATATGTCTTCAAGCGGCTACGGAAACCTAAAAAATGATTGACCCAAATAATAAAGTGAAGTGGAGGTCTCTGTACCTGTTTGAGCGCGTCGTCACGCTCTCTGGCCTCCATGTAGAGTCGCTGGCGCTCGTCGTCGCTGTCGTCGTCGGAGTAGTCGCCGTCGTCGCTGTACTCGTCGGAGCTGTGTCCGCGGTGCGTCTGTTCGCCGGCCGGAGGGGGGGTGAAGCACAAGAGGGGCTCCGATTTTAGATATGTAGATTTTCTTAGATATGCCAAGTTTTCTGTTTTGAAACCCGAACATCTAGATTTCCTCTCATATCTCAACTTGCAAGTACCTTACCACCATATATTGATTTAAACTTTCACGATTATCATATTTTAAAGACAAACGGGTCTTAATCTGCCTGCGACCACGGGTGTAACGTCATGCCCGAAACGTCAGGATATAATTAATAAACGTAAGTTTACGCGATTAAGACCCGTTTGTCTTTAAAATACCTTACCACCGTTTTTTTTCGTTCCAAACCCCTGAAAATCTAGTCTAGTTTTAACATTTTTCTTTGACATTTCAAGTTACATACTTGGCGTTTGCACCAGTGATTGAAATTTGGCTCGCTCAGACTACAAACTAAGAAATTCAAAACGGCGGCCAATTTTTTTACTAATTCTCGATTAGCGCGTAAAGTATACCTTTGCTATATATCTTCAAGCGCCGAATATGTAGATTTTTTTAGGTGGGCTATGTCGATCACTTTGGTTCTGCCGGATAACCTCATTTCTGATTCGATCCCGCAGAGACGCCGAGCATAGCCCTTTCCATAGCTCGCTGAACCTTGAACTTGTGGACCAGCCGTACCGTCAGTCGTCGTTACGACATTGTGGGAATAAAATGATACAGTCAATGTCTCTACCTGTTTGAGTGCGTCGTCTCGCTCTCTGGCCTCCATGTAGAGTCGCCGGCGCTCGTCGTCGCTGTCGTCGTCGGAGTAGTCGCCGTCGTCGCTGTACTCGTCGGAGCTGTGTCCGCGGTGCGTCTCTTCGCCGGGCGGAGGGGGGGTGAAGCACAAGAGGGGCTCCGATTTTAGATATGTAGATTTTCTTAGATATGTCAAGTTTTCTCTGTTTTGAAACCCGAACATCTAGATTTCCTCTCATATCTCACCTTACCACCGTTTTTTTTCGTTCCAAACCCCTGAAAATCTAGTCTAGTTTTAACATTTTTCTTTGACATTTCAAGTTACATACTTGGCTTTTGCACCAGTGATGGAAATTTGGCTCGGTCAGACTACAAACTAAGAAATTCAAAACGGCGGCCAATTTTTTTACTAATTCTCGATTAGCGCGTAAAGTATACCTTTGCTATATGTCTTCAAGCGGCTACGGAAACCTAAAAAGTGATTGACCCAAATAATAAAGTGAAGTGGAGGTCTCTGTACCTGTTTGAGCGCGTCGTCTCGCTCCCTGGCCTCCATGTAGAGTCGCCGGCGCTCGTCGTCGCTGTCGTCGTCGGAGTAGTCGCCGTCGTCGCTGTACTCGTCGGAGCTGTGTCCGCGGTGCGTCTGTTCGCCGGCCGGAGGGGGGGTGAAGCACAAGAGGTGCTTCGATTTTTTTACTATCGTTTTTTTTGACATTATTAAGCTATCCACTCTATGTAGATTTCGGTGGACAAACTTTAAATTCCGATTCTTTCAATGTTCTGATTAATTTGAAAACATAGGTATTAATAGAAATTAGTCTTGATTAGGTAGGCTATCATGTACATACTTTGAATTTGTAACTTTCCGTACAAATGTTTCTAATAATATCCGACGATTTTGTGGGATTGCATTTTGGAACGGGAGGGTAGTGAGATTAGGCGTTGTTTTCTGGACCCTCTTAATTAAGATATTAATACATTTTAATGGTGTAGAAGACCCCCTAAATGTTTTTTTGAGCTTGTTTAGTTTATATTATGATATTTTTTTCTTTTTGTTTTCATCAAGTTTGCGCTTTGGAATCGTAATTTTAACCACTCGCGAGAACGACCCTTAGGGCGTGAGCAAAGTCAGAGAAAATTTCACAATTTTCAAAAATGAAACACCCTAACATTGTGGGAATAAAATGATACAGTCAATGTCTCTCTACCTGTTTGAGCGCGTCGTCACGCTCTCTGGCCTCCATGTAGAGTCGCTGGCGCTCGTCGTCGCTGTCGTCGTCGGAGTAGTCGCCGTCGTCGCTGTACTCGTCGGAGCTGTGTCCGCGGTGCGTCTGTTCGCCGGCCGGAGGGGGGGTGAAGCACAAGAGGGGCTCCGATTTAAGATATGTAGATTTTCTTAGATATGCCAAGTTTTCTCTGTTTTGAAACCCGAACATCTAGATTTCCTCTCATATCTCAACTTGCAAGTACCTTACCACCATATATTGATTTAAACTTTCACGATTATCACTCATATTTTAAAGGCAAACGGGTCTTAATCTGCCTGCGACCACGGGTGTAACGTCATGCCCGAAACGTCATGCCCGAAACGTCAGGATATAATTAATAAACGTAAGTTTACGCGATTAAGACCCGTTTGTCTTTAAAATACCTTACCACCGTTTTTTTCGTTCCAAACCCCTGAAAATCTAGTCTAGTTTTAACATTTTTCTTTGACATTTCAAGTTACACACTTGGCTTTTGCACCAGTGATGGAAATTTGGCTCGGTCAGACTACAAACTAAGAAATTCAAAACGGCGACCAATTTTTTTACTAATTCTCGATATGCGCGTAAAGTATACCTTTGCTATATGTCTTCAAACGGCTACGGAAACCTAAAAAGTGATTGACCCAAATAATAAAGTGAAGTGGAGGTCTCTGTACCTGTTTGAGCGCGTCGTCTCGCTCCCCGGCCTCCATGTAGAGTCGCCGGCGCTCGTCGTCGCTGTCGTCGTCGGAGTAGTCGCCGTCGTCGCTGTACTCGTCGGAGCTGTGTCCGCGGTGCGTCTGTTCGCCGGGCGGAGGGGGGGGTGAAGCACAAGAGGGGGCTCCGATTTTAGATATGTAGATTTTCTTAGATATGTCAAGTTTTCTCTGTTTTGAAACCCGAACATCTAGATTTCCTCTCATATCTCAACTTGCAAGTACCTTACCACCATATATTGATTTAAACTTTCACGATTATCACTCATATTTTAAAGACAAACGGGTCTTAATCTGCCTGCGACCACGGGTGTAACGTCATGCCCGAAACGTCAGGATATAATTAATAAACGTAAGTTTACGCGATTAAGACCCGTTTGTCTTTAA
>JALPQI010027984.1:0-13134 GCA_025490895.1 Thaumatotibia leucotreta | reverse complement strand
GATACAGTTCCGCAACTCTTAGAATGTTCCTGTGAATGTCTAGAATCATCCTGCATTTTTTTGACTCAAATTCGAATCGCTCTGCAGAGTTGTCTTTCCTTCAAGTTCTTGAGGAAAAAGATAATCAAATTGTTTCCTTATTATCTAGAGCACGTTCGCCATCATACTATCAGGTACTATTCGCTAGAATAAAACTAGGACGAATTAGTCTACTTTAGCCTACGAACAAATAAAACATTGAATTTGCACCACACACGAACATTTTGTTGGCAAATGTCACTCCCTTCAGTCACACTAGGGCGTGCAAACCGGTTTTTATTTGTACGAGATTAGGGTGAATAACCGGTTATTAACCGGTTTTCCATACTTTCCAAAACCTGTTTGCATGCCCTAAGTCACACTAAATGACACTTTTGCTGGAATGACCGAGACAAAATGCTCGAAATTTTCAAACTTCGAAGTTCGCGGTAGTAGCTTTGCAGATTCAGGCAAGATTCCCTTCTGCTATCGTATACGATAAGCGAAAAGTGATAAATGTATGAGAATGACAGATTCGAACTAAATTTACGTGACTATTTCCATAGATTAGGCATAATCACGTGATTTTCCGTTCGAATCTGTCAGTTTAATAAATTAATGACTTATCGCTTATCGTATACGATAGCAGAATGACATCAAAGCTGTTTTTGCCCTACTAATAGGCCTATCGATACTAGGTTGAGCGACACTGGTGATAGACCCTGTAAATCCTGCAATATCAAAAGCCCGATACCTTTTTTCTATAAAATCCAGAAACTCACTAAACACAGGGATGTCATCCGAGTTAGACTATAACTCAAATAGCTCTTTGGTGCTTTTATCAAGCTTCGACCACAGCAACTGTCATCATCATCATCATCATCAGCCTATGATAGTCCACTGCTGGACATAGGCCTCTCTATTTCTATTAACTATGCGTATAAACGCATTAGGAGGTAAATGCCTATAATCGCCACGCTGGGCAAGCGGATTGGCGATCGCAGTAATGTGTCTACTATGATGACGCTGCTGCCCATTATCAATCGTTTATTAAATAATGGTAAGTACCACTTCAATCCCTTAGTCGACTCTTACCACACCCGCAGGAGGAGTTGGGGTGGTGACAAATGTATTCTTACTGCCACCACACAGCTAACAGCAACTGTATCAGCGTGAAATTGGCACCTGCTGGTGTTGTTTATCGATAAAGGATACTCACATCTCTGAACTGCACCGTGCCGGCTTCTCCCAGCTCTGAGACCGAGGTGTAGGCCGCCTCGGGCTGTATGAAGAGCTGGCAGAGCGCCATCTCCTCGCTCCGGAACATAGCCCCCATGGTGGCCGCTTATGTTCCTGCTTCTGTAACAAATGAACAGGGACATTAGAAGGCTATCGCTGGGCGAATCTTTTTAAAGACACTCGTTGTCGTTGTATGGATTAAAATTCATCCCTTGAACAATTGGATGTAGTTATGCAAAAAGGAACCAATCAACCCGAATTTGTCTTTTTAGAATTTGAATTTGTTTTGATTTGAGGTTGATTCATGTGGGTTGGTTACGTTTTGTATAACAACGTCTCATTAATGAAATCATGGATTTATATTCCACCAAATCTTATTTTTGTAAAGCTTTCACACAGTGGCCTACCTATCTATGGCATACCTATAATAGGTAGGCAATAGAAAGTTTTACATTATTTCCTCTAAGAAACTGTGATAGTTAAGTACTTTTGTCCCTTAGACGTCGGGACAGAATGACGGCGGCAAAAAAGTTGATAGACCGAACTATTACGCGACTTTTTTTGTAAGTTCTTGTATGTTGAGCAAAAGAAAAGTTAGCTGTTTCACATTTTATCTTTAATACTAAAAAAGTTTTACCATGATGTAGTTAATGTAGTTATTCAATATCTAGATAAGTTATCATACTTATCATCTAGGCACAGTTTACAGATGTGACGTTCTTATCAAGTACATACTTACTTAAATATTTAAACACGTAAGTAAGCACCTAAATATAGCACACTTTTGTTTTTATCTCGACAACAGTATTATATTTTCTTCGACAAGCATAGGTGAAATATCTCGATGGCTAATCGAACTAAAAGCTTCATTGGTATCATTGTGAAATGCCACGGGCGATCATATTATGCCTACCGCAACAAATTTGACACCTGTGCACTTGCACAGATGCGTTGTCAGCGTTACAATGTAGGCAATTAAAATAACAATTTGCGTTCGCGGCCATATCTGACCGAAACGGGGACAGCTTTAAATTATAAATGTATCAAGTAATGTATTACAGAAGGTTGAATTGCTTGTACACAGTGTAGGAACACTTGAGCTGTTATCATTGAATTGCATGTGTTTATTTCATTTAGAACTAGGTAAAGGTAATATGTAAGTGTGGTATTAGTTATCAGATGTCTGATTTGTCCTCAAGTGTATTTCCCATTAGTGATTATTAATTAGTCCACCAAGTTAAGATTACACCTCGCGTCCATTACGTCGCATACAAGCGAAGTGCATACTTAAGTCGGTTGAATGATTCCTACTGGACGGTAGTTAATCAATTGATAATAAGAGGTATGACAATGAAATATAGGTCCCGCATCTTTAGGTATTATATAAGCCGAAATCAATTTTTAGATTATTACAAATTCAGTCAAATGCATGCAACATGTAGATACTGTCCCTATATTTTTAATATTGTCAGTTTCATAATTCGCGTACGATTCTACAAAATTATATGATAGGATGAATACACGAGTGAGCAGGGAACATCTTAGAAATTGGATTGTAGCGAAGTCAATTGTCAACACTAATTTCGCAGCATTTTTTTTACCGAATTAAACCCGAGTTAGTGAAGATTGGGAGCGCCGAGCGTGACCAATAATCGGCACGTAACTCGCGCGTAACTCGTAAAAATCGCATGCCGTTTTTAGCTGGACGTATAACCATCGGGCATAAGATAGTTATCAAAATTGCCATCACAGATTACGTTGGCGTTCTCATTCAGTGAAGCAGGAATTAAATTCGCGGTCAACCACAAGGCCAGCAGTTTTTGTGGTCCGGACGCACTCGCCCGTTACAGTTTTTAGCGACAATCGAATTACCATGAATAGACGATCATTTGGAACAATAGGATGTCTTAGGAAAATGTTTGCGAAGCACCCGGTAGTTAGGTTTCTAGTTTCTACGCATTAGGCATTGAAGTCTAATGCTCGCTGTCAAGGCTGAGATATTTCATATTGCAGTAGTAAATCATGTTTAATGATGTCGTATACCGCGTTCTATTTAAAACACATGAGCACAAAACCCTGAATTAGACTTTGTTGTCTAAGAATTAAAGTTCTAGTTGAGATATTTTTGAGAACCTATCTGATGGCAGCTGTAACTACCAGCACAATTAATATTGCGTATGCGCTTCAAATACGAGTATACTGATTCACTAATTTCATTAGGTCTGTTGTGGTGGTCATAACGTCTGGTTTACGATCGTTGCGTCTTGCCAAAACATTTGTCATGCGGTCAACTTCAAACAGAAATGGCTGTTTCGGACAATCATGTGAAATCGTATTTAAATGTACCATCTGTTTGTTTATGCCAATTGAAAATAACTTAAAGTATCCGATTCCTTATTGACTCTGTCAAATGCTCAGAGATGACTTTTCAAACAAACTTTTAAGGGGTTATTAACTAATAGAGGTACCTAATGCGGTATTGCTTCTGTCTTTTTGTCATTTTGTAAAATGACACATCTCATACTAGTTAGGTACCTATATTTTCAAGAACTTTAAATATAACTAGTAAAAAAATAAATGAAGTAGGTTGTTGCCTATCATTTCATACTTCAAAGTCGGCATTCTTGTACTAGGCCAGATAGAACAAGTTAATATTCATAAGAGAATAGATAGAATGAAAGATTATAGATGGCGGTCGACTATAAAGACGAACCATATGAAATATTAACGACGTTAGGTATCTCATACTAAATTATACTCGTATCTACATTTTTATGTTTATTTTTGAACCACCGAATAGCATAGTTAATATTAGTAAAACCGTCTGTATTCACAAAAAGGTGAATCACTCAATTGCAAGTTATATAAGTATGTATATATGGGAGGAATATAATATTGTGTGTGTGTTTTTTTATGGGGGTTGAAGCTTTGGGGCCGTGGGGGCCTCAATATGGATATTTCCAAGCGCCGTCGCCATAGCAGCTATGCTATGGTAAGTCCAGCGCGGCAATGCGGCCAGCCTTCTGGGCACTCTAACTCCCCAGCAGGACCTGGGGCATTTTTTTTTATTTATACTTTATGTTTACTGCGATAATACTTTTTCTTGTGTTTTTTGTGTTATAACAACATCTATTTTTACTAATAGTCTTCGTAGGTACTTAACTGTAACTAATAATGATTATTGAGAAATTATAATCACAAAAAAATCTAGATACCTAGAGACATGATTACCTACCTACTGAACTCATCAGTCTCATCACATTTACATAATAAGTAAAAAAATCAAAGAGATAGACCGAGCTACAACTACAAGGTTGTTTTAACACAATAGACGGACACTAATTATGCCTATTTACCATAAAAATAGAAGAAAAAGATTTTTGTACCGACAACAGTTGGTAGCAAAATAGTACCCACATACTTAGTTACTTATTGAATAGTAGCAGAAAGCCGCGTAGCGTAGGTAACTCACGTAATAACTTATTTATTAACATAATTTATGTAAATTATATGCTAGATTTGTTTACATTGACTGACTCTGAGCAGTAAGTATATAAATAATCAATAGAAATAGATCTTCTGTGAATCGTAAGTGCGTGTAGGTAGTCACGCGTGATAATATGTAAGTATTTCGGAGGCATAAAGCTCAAGACGTAATATATTTTTGAAGCAATCTACTCAAACCCTAAAATAGATAGAGGCCATAGATCCATCTAAGTCCTCAAGGTAGGCAGCGCATAGGCGATTTTTATCACTATGTCCATGGGCCTCAGTTACCTTTCCATCAGGTGGGCTGAGAGCTCAGTTGTCTACCTTCGTCACATAAAAAAACCCTCCCAACTTAGAACCCTCCCCGGTACCCTGGGGTGATAGGTAGGTACATATGTAGGTATGCCACGCTATGAATTATCCAAGTCATTCTAAGTTTGTCAGAGGAAAATGCAAAAAAAAAAGATAATCTCCAGAATATCCAGCATTCCAATGTAAGTAAATAAGCCGATTAAGCATATCGAGTTCAAGGCATCCGATGTCAGAGCATGTGAAATGGCAAGCAAGACAAGTATGGGACTCGAAGGCCACATATGCTGCTGTTATCCTCATCGCCTACGGAGAATAAGCAAGCACTCGGTTCACGAGGACCAAAACAGACCAGTCTACGATATTTATATTATCTACTTTATAATCGAATCAATATTACATTTATTGTTTCATCAATTACATTACGTACTTGATAGGTATCGCGTATAGAAAGAGTAAGCCATTTTTGCAAGCATTTATTTAGTCTCGCCTTCGGTAATCAGATCTTGCGAATTTTTCAAAGTCGCATTTTGTTTACGCGATTAAGACCCAATTGTCGTTAAAATATAAGTAATTCGGTATTTAAATAATTGCGAGGCATAATAATTCTATAGTACATCGTTCCATAATTCTAGAGTACAGTCTATCTATTTAGGACCTATACTATCCGGTCAAATAGGTACTTTGTAACACTCAAAGTGGCCAAATAGTTCAGTACACCATACTAAATACGCACGTTCGCGAGCACGTGTTTATGGTGTATCTAACTATTTGGCTATTTTGGTATGAGGGTAAAGAGAATTCACGAGAATTCAAGAAAGAAATTTAACCCAGACTGTCTCTCTGATCTCAGATAACAATCATGTATTATTATAACAGGTATCACTGGTTTGCTGAAGCGAACACTCGCCTCTACTGGCTTATTTTACTAAGAACCCACACATGCATGCTTAAAGGCCGTACCGATATCCGACCGGAACTGATCATGTTTCCTACTACCTGACCTTTGGTCGAACATTCGAGACCCGTGAGAAGCCTGCTGTTTTAATCACAACCACGGCAACATTGTCAATATTGGCGTTGGTCGTTAATCTTATTTGGCAGACTTCGCTCACTGGAATTAGCATAAACTCATTGAAACTATGTCGTCACCACTTCATGTTGCGAATTATTGCTTAAAAGCTGTAATTAGCCGCTTAATACAATTTATTTCGAATGGTACTTGCCTATTTAACTAAACGTTTCAAGTACCTACAATCTTTGCTCGGCTCAACCTGATGGTAAATATTGAAAATTAATAAGTTCGTAACTTTTGTAAACCAAGACACTAATAGTACACCAAACGAAGGAAACTCAGAGGAAAAAACTCGTGTATAAGCGAATTTTGGCATAGTTGTAGGGAATGGTGTTTTAAACCACATACTAAAAGTACTGGAGATTAGGGGTGGAGCTAAGGGGGGGAGGGGGGTGTAAAGGTCCTTAATTTTAATTTTTCGTAAATGTACTGGAGATTAGGGGTGGAGCTAAGGGGGGGAGGGGGGTGTAAAGGTCCTTATTTTTAATTTTTCGTAAATAACTCGTAAACCGTGGCTTATAGCAAAAAATGTTCTAGTACATAAGTAATCTACATAAAATTCTCTACAAAAAAGATATATGCATGTTTCCTCTGGGATCACTGTGTCATGAGATAAGAAAGCAAGAAATAAACACGTTTGTTTAAGTAGGTATAGCACATACAGGATGCTCGCGAGCATTCCAAAAGATTTTAATGTTCAGTTCCTGACCATATTTAGAGTCCTTAATGTTATATAAAATTTCCTGGATTCGGCTTGGTTTCAGAGATAATCAACCTTTTTTCGAAATAAGTTTTTCGACGTAACTCGTCATAAAACTTCTTTTTGATTGCAATGCTACCACATTGTGTTTTAATATTACCACACCTTTTGCCTGGCAATCAAAAAATGGGAATAGACTTGACGAAATAACCTGTCCCATAAAAAATATTCAAATAAATAATTTTAACAGATTGTTCTTATGATAAAAAGTACTGGAAATTGAACATATTGCGAAACTACAAATCAAATTATTTATTAACTAAATATTTTTGATTTGTACTTTTAATTTTTCTCCAGTAGTCACACTACTTAATACTATATAAATTATAAATATTAGATGTCATATACCAAAGAAAAACGACCAAGATCACCTATGTCCGAGGTGGGGATCGAACCCACGTACTCAGCTTTCGCGGCTGATGCCTGTACCCCTCGGCCACTCGGTCTTAGCAACCACCGGTCAAATTTCTCGGGTATATGCAATCGCTTACAAGGCTAGGCGCCTTTGACCATTCTCTGAGGGTAAGCAATACATGCCTGCACCTCCTATTTAGAATACTTTACAGTTTTCTAGTATAGCTAGAGAGAACTGGTGCTGCCATCTATTGAACATATTGCGAAACTACAAATCAAATTATTTATTAACTAAATACTTTTGATTTGTACTTTTAATTTTTCTCCAGTAGTCACACTACTTAATACTATATAAATTATAAATATTAGATGTCATATACCAAAGAAAAACGACCAAGATCACCTATGTCCGAGGTGGGGATCGAACCCACGTACTCAGCTTTCGTAGGTGATCTTGGTCGTTTTTCTTTGGTATATGACATCTAATATTTATAATTTAGTACTGGAAATGTTAAAAAGTATTCAAAAAGTGTAAAAATAAAAGAGAAAAAAAAAATTTTTTTTGGTGGTATTTGACATTAGGTGTCATAATCATTTTTGTTTATTTTGATATCTAGAATGCATACTTAAAATCTTTTGGAATGCTCGCGCCCGGGCGCGACCTGTATACTTATTTGTAAAAATAAAATTCCTAATTATCTTCTAAATCTAAAATATTCTTATAATCATCGTCAAAAGATTTTAACTATGCATTCTAGACATCAAAACAAACAAAAAATATTATGAGACCTAATGTGAAATACCACAAAAAAAAAAAAAACTCTTTTTTTACACTTTTTGAATACTTTTTTACATTTTCAGTACTTTTTATCATAACAACAATCTGTTAAAATTATTTATTTGAAAATTTTTTTAGGGACAGGTTATTTCGTTAAGTCTATTCCTATTTTTTGATTGCCAGGCAAAAGATGTGGTAATATTAAAACACATTGTGGCAGCATTGCAATCAAAAAGAAGTTTTATGACGAGTTACGTCGAAAAACTTATTTCGAAAAAAAGGTTGATTATCTCTGAAACCAAGCCGAATCCAGGAAATTTTACAAAACATTAAAGACTCTAAATATGGTCAGGAATTGAACATTAAAATCTTTTGGAATGCTCGCGAGCATCCTGTATGTGCTATACCTACTTAAACAAACGTGTTTATTTCTTTATTGTCCATCTTCTTGCTTTCTTATCTCATGACACAGTGATCCCAGAGGAAACATGCATATATCTTTTTTGTAGAGAATTTTATGTAGATTACTTATGTACTAGAACATTTTTTGCTATAAGCCACGGTTTACGAGTTATTTACGAAAAATTAAAAATAAGGACCTTTACACCCCCCTCCCCCCCTTAGCTCCACCCCTAACCACCAGTACTTTTAGTACGTGGTTTAAAACATCATTCCCTACAACTATGCCAAAATTCGCTTATACACGAGTTATTTCTCCCGAGAGGCAGCTTTTGGTCTTCGTTAGGTGGGCTATAATGTAGCGGCACTGAATGTTGCGCTAAATCTATATTATTACGTTAATATCATATTATTATTGTAAATAGAATTATGCAAATTATTTTATAGTAGGGCATATTTAAATAAAGAGAACCGTTGCCTTTCAAGCTGACATCACTGAAATTCACACCGCAGATACCCTCTAACCATCAAAACGAAAGCAAAGTTGCAGACTAGATACAAATAATTATTAAAAAAAAGTTTAGACATAAGTGTAGCTACCCAGTTCTATGTAGTTTGGTGTTAGTGACGAAGACCGTTTAAGCCTGTGATCTTTGAAAAAGGGCAAGTGATTAAGACTAGGTATTTCTTGCGAACTTGGTAAGGTAAGCCTTGTGCTAGATGCCTACAGTTCATAAGGCGTTACATTAGTGCGCTAACCCGTAGACATACATACCTGCCTATGAGCAGTAAAGTAAATACTAGAACTAGGACGTAAAAACTATGTAGTTTTTTAATAGTACCTACTACCTACCTACTCGCAAGTACCTACTACAATTCTGCTATAGTTAAAGTTGGCCCAGGCTAATATGTGGTATTTTCTATATGTCCAATTGTTCATATTCATTTTCATATGTATTAGTTTACAGGTAGATAAGTGTTGTCGCTATCGCTAGCAAAATTCAAGTTCCACATATGCTTCAAACTCTCAATGTATTTAAGAGCAGAAATCTTCATCTAAAAACAGAAAGCTCTTTAATAGCAAAGAAGTTTTTGAGGTGTACCTAACGCGTCATAACACAAGCAACACCTAAATATGTTATGGTGGACGTTGTAAAAGTAATAGGTCCGTTTTATATTCGTCACTCATTTCATTATTCGAGATATTGGAGCGTGTGCCTCATTTTGAAGCGAAAAGGTTAAATTTAAATACAAGCCAGGTGCGATTATTGTAAATAATAAATTGTAATCAATATAAACCAACAGGTATTTTAAACGTAACCTTGCAAGCAACACAGTACATCAAGGTGTAGCGTGAGCTAATTTAATATGGCTGCCTATTTATTACGAAATTTTCTGATATAAACAATAGAAATAGATGAGGTGAACTGTAATGTAAATTTAGTAGCCAGATCCCCAGGTTCCGTTGAAAGCAGTGTTATTTTGTAATGTTAAGGTACCTACTGTTTAGTAGGATATAGAATTGAACTCATCTCGATATGTATGGTTCTTTGGTATACCGAGCGTATCGCTGTTGACCCAGCAGTCTACTATTTTTAAACAAACAAGCTCACACCCATATTTTTTTAGCAAATGACTCGTATTTTTTAGTAGGTGTGCAATAAAAATGATAGTGATGACACTGATGACTGATGATTTGTCCAGTAGGTGCCCGTATTTAGGGGAAAAAACACGGACAAGAGTATTCACTTAATTCACTAAGCCATCCAAATAGGTAAATTTCCTCCACACTATAATAACTTGTGAAAGAAAACATTCAGGAGCAATTACAGCTTACAAAAAAATATACCTCGACATGAACGCCATAAGTCCATGCAAGTGGCATTAAGTCCGCCTTTTGTACGTCAAGTTTTTTTTCTTTTATGGAATAAAGGTTAAATAAATAAATAAATAAGGTCGGTTCTATGAGTATAAAATGTATCTAAAGTCAACCTTGTGTCAAATGCATGAAGTTCCACTTACAAGTCAGAGAAATTGCTAGATCCGACCTTATGCCTTTCATGTCGAGATACATAAGGTATGGGTAAGTCCGGTATATTTTATTTTAAGGAAAGTCCGTCATATGCGTCTTATACTCTTGAGTTAGGGGTGGAAATCGGTTAGTAGACGGTCTTACCCGCATTGACCTTAGGTCATACTCGAGATTGTCTTCTTTATTTTAATTACTACAATTTATAGCAGTCTAAACTAAGAACAGCCAAAAATAAAGGTACTTAATGTTCTTGAGACTCGTAGGGGTAAAGTGACCGTAAAGTACCTAACAATATAACTCCAATAGGCGATTTGATCGATTGCAAAAGAATTGTACATAAAAAGGCCTTTAATGAAAACTCAATTTAACATCATCATTGTGTCACGAAGTAAAATTTTATGTATCAATTTTTGTCACTATAATCGACCCTACTGTGTTCTGTAGCTTGTGTGGTTCGGCCTTTACATGCGTACCTATAATTTTGTTAACGCCCGATTAATGAACTAACGGCCCAACTAAAACATCCGGAGAGACATGTGCCAACAGCATTCGCTGTTTATTTACTGAGAACTAAACGCCGATACTTTAACTATTTATATCATTTATCGAATCGGTTTTCCGCTTACAAAATCAAATAAATGTTAGCGAGCGCCAAACTTTAAAAAAATATGATAAAATGAAACGTTGAGAAAAGAAGAAAGACTTTGTTGCTGCGGCCCTACCGCGTGAACTTCGAAATCTGCAAATTTCGAGGATTTGTCTCTCTCACTCTAATGACGCCTTCGTTGGAGTGACAGAGAAAAATCCTCGAAATTTACGAATTTCTAATTTCGCGGTAGTAGGCCTGTATTGTATAGTTCCTAAATACAGGGCGATTAACGATCAATCCAACCAAATGGGTCAGTGGGGACAATTTATTAAAAACAGGCAGATAAAATTCTTCATAGCAACCTTTACCCTACTGAAATATAAGTCAGATGAAGTCTAACTCAAACAAGTCTATATTAAATTCTATAAATGTCGTAATATTTTCTCCTAGTTAATAATGGCTGAAGGCACGTTACATGGCGTACATTCCACTGAATTCGGCATTCATTACGGCTTACGCCATCCTATCCCCTATACCTACCGATTTTATTTTTATATTTGGAGCAGTTAAGCATACCACTGTCACCTAGCCACATTTTTATGATTAACATTTTAACAGCCTTTAATTTTTTTATCGAGTTGTCCGTGTCACCAACAATACAAAATAACTCACGCAAGTTAGAACTTGCATTTGAATGACAGTAAATTGTACATCACAAAAACCAAATCATACTTTTGTCTTATTTATCAAATTGTCAATTATCAGACTCTAGCAAGGTGAGCTGGATATTGATTGCCTGATATATCAGACTGCGGCAGATAAACGGTTAAGAAAGTACCCTAGCCACCGAATTGAGAGATCACGCTGGTCTTATAGGACGTAGGACAGGTCACAAGAGTCACAAGAATAAAACGAAAATATCTCGCGGACGATCTCGACACCTGTCACTGTCTTACTGTTTCCTGTCTCGCTCATGAAATACAGTCGCTTTATACATATAGTAGCCGATTTCTAACCAACCATAGTAAGGGCACAATGTCATGTCCACAGGTACACCGCAACACAAAAAGTAAATGACGCTAACGGAAGCGAAAATATGCACCGCTACCTTCTGGTATAAGAGACAGGTGTTGAAAAAAGTCTGGAACGGGTATTAGAGGCTGTGATGGAACAATGTGACGACGAGCACTACATTATAAGCAGGTACACATTATCGGACCTTTCGATAACTAGGCAAGAGTGACAGAGATGGAATTATGACAATAACCTAAGTTGCTATTAGGTACTGCTCACTCGTGCAGGTCAGAATAACAGCAGTGTACAGAGAACCATTGATTAGGTCTAGACTAGGCTTACCATTGCCTTATTTTACAATGGTCAATGCCATCAGTTCCTTACGAAGTTACGACAAATGTTACCCTATTAATTCTGAAATTGGTTTAATTTGTTAACTAGCTGTAAATTACCATTATGCGTAAAATATTATAAGCAGGTACCTAATCTAATAGTACCTAACCTACCTACGTATGGTAGTGGCTAAAATACAAGAAAGTACAACTCGATTTAAATTTAACAAGTCCAAATCTGTCTTTCAAACTGGAAAAACACGATAAGAATATTTTTATCTCATTTATCATAACCCAACAGATTATTTCAAGTGCCTCTTGAGGCAACCACGGTCATGATTGTCGCTGAGATGAATTGGTAGGACGAACGTTATCTTAACGTGAACAGATACATTATTCACGTGACAGCTGGGAGTTACGTTACGTAATGACGTCAACGTAGTTGCAACGATAATTATGTTTAGGAAGACAATTAACGTTGATTTTATGTTTCTTTTGGTGTTTTCTCGGTATTTATAACTCATTCAAAGATTCGAAAATGAAATTAAGAGGTGCGATATGTGTTGTATGGAACCAAGCGCTCCGTTTCTACCTATCAGGCAGTGCAAGCGGTAGCCCCTAGTTTGGTTCTCAAAAACAGATACTACACTTAGTACCATAAAATGAATCAAATTAAGAATGGAGCTTGAAACCTAGTAATGTGATAGCGTAAAATGCTGTAACAATACCAACCGGCTACAAGTTTT
>JALPQI010027982.1:0-11956 GCA_025490895.1 Thaumatotibia leucotreta | reverse complement strand
CCGTAGCCAAAATGGCAAAAACGGAACCCTTATAGTTTCGCCATGTCCGTCTGTCAGTCCGCAGCATAGCTCAGTGGTCGTTAATACCTACTAGAAATCTACAATTTGGTACAGGTCTACATATCAATCATGCCAACAAAGTGGTACAATAAAAACGAGAAAAATATTTTTTTTTCTGGTACCTCCCCAACCGGTGAAGTGGGGATGATTTTTTTATTTGCTGTTAATCCTATAGTGTGGGGTATCATTGAATAGGTCTTTTAAAAAGAATAAAGGACAAGCAAGTTGTTTTCTAAAGTCAATATTTTGGAGATAATAGCTCCAGAAGAAAAAAACAATTGTGTCCCCCCCCCCTCTAGGTTTTGATCCGTAGGTCCAAAAAATATGAAAAAAATCATGAATAGTGGACTTATACAATGATTTAGAATAAAACTATTTCGAACATAATCGGCCCAGCCGTTTTTGAATTACTACGGAACCCTAAACTGAGCATGGCCCGACATGCTCTTGGTCGGTTTTTAAGTTTTAATACATAAGTATTATTTCTTAAGTACCATGTTATATAAGTTTTATAAACAGATAATAAATTCCTTACAATTCTAACAATGGTCTATTAGATCGGGTATAAATTAAGGTGTTTTACCTGTTTGGGTTTTTAGCTACAGGAAGTAGCTAACAAATGTGGTATAAAACCCAAGACCTAAATTTAGGTACCTATATGAGCAAATTCTCAGAAGTCTCCGAATAAAAACATGTTTACGTTTAGTAATCTACATGACGAAAAAAGATCTCAACCGTGAAGGAAAATGTGACTTATGAGGTCAGGAGGATTGGGTTTTTTATGTTTTTTGTTGATACGAGTATTTCATGCAGTCGGACATTTTGATGGAACCAAAAACATGCTTTAGAGGAAATGGAAGCTGCCTTTTTCCATAAATATGTATTCCCTTGTCTCCTTTAGCACTGCTTTCTGTCCTGAACATTGATATTTAAGCATTTTTTGTTTTTTCTAACAGGTACCTGGGCGTTTCAACCGCCCAATTTTGGTGGCATAATTTTTGCCGAAGTTTATAAACGTCTCAACACTATACTTCGTTATTTGTATAAGATACCGTGCCTCCTTCAAATGACAAAGTAGCACATTGTAATGAATAGAAACTTCAGCAAAAATGATGCCACCAAAATTAAGCGGTTGAAATCTGTAATCATTATCATTTAATTGCGTATTTATTTATTCCTTTAAACATGTACCTAGTTTAACTGTTGTACATATTTCAGTATTTTTATTTAAGAAGATAATTTAGCTAATTTGTCAATAGAAAAAGGTCGCAAATTTAGTCGCGAACGCGAAGGGTTAGTTGAAAATAGAAAATAATTTCGCGATCTTTTCTACTGTCAAGTATGGATTGCCGACTATCTATACAGGGCGGAAAGGGACGACGTTCCTTCCCGCTACCGATCGAGTCTACCAATCATTACGATGAACTTTCAGTATGGGACCAACATCAAAAGCGTACATGGAAAATTTACTTTTCCATACTATTGAACTCTAACTTATTACTCACTTTGTATGAGGGGTTAATTTTTTTTTAAAGTTTCGATGTTGATCCCATACTGAAAGTGCATCGTAATGGTTGGTAGACTCGGTCGGTAGCGTTATGTATACTTATATAAATTATATTATTTCTATTTATTTTATGGTGCTTGCTGACGCCATACATTAGTTGACATAAATTTTTACTGTGTCATCACGGGGTTAATAGGAATAAAGTATTTTTGGTACCATTATCATAACATATTAAGTGCTAGATCAACAAAAAGTGTTTACAACAACAAACAAAAAGTGTTGTGTTGTGTGTAGTCTGGGTAAACACTTTTTGTTGATCTAAACAAACCTTTATTTTTTCCATATATTAAAGTTTGAACGATTTCCTTGATATTGAAATCTTTATTAATTTATTTAACAAAACCGGCCAAGTGCGAGTCGGACTCGCGCGCAAAGGGTTCCGTACCATTATCAATTTATTATTAAAAAAATACAGTTAAATCAACCTACCTCAAAAACTATAGGAGATAATTTTATCAAACCAAAAATCGTTGATAGAGTTTATTAATGTGCATAACATATATTTTTTTCAGAATTTTATATTGCGTAGTTTAAAAAATAGAGGGGGGGGGACACATTTTTCAGACTTTGAGACCTGATATCTCGAAAACGATTTGCTTAAATAAAAATGTGATGTATAAACCTTCATATCATTTTCAAAGACCTTTCTATTAATACCCCACACGCTTATGTACAACTAAAAAAAAAATTCTATCCCTCAGTTACATGTATGGAGGGCCCCCACCCCAATGGTTTTTTTTACAATTTAGTATCACATTCCTGTAGCGGTTCATACAACACATATCCATACCAAATTTCGTTACTGTAGCATTTATAGTTTCCGAGTAAATTGGCTGTGACAGACGGACAGACGGACAGACGGACATGACGAATCTATAAGGGTTCCGTTTTTGCCATTTTGGCTACGGAACCCTAAAAAAGCTTTCATTCTCATTAAGTCATTAATGTCAACCAACTTATGACTAACAATTATAAATAAAGCGAAGTACACATATAAGCTAGCTGTGGTGACATAAAAAAAAATCAATAGCGTTATTCATAAGTATCTTACAAATATGAAATGTCTCTGAAATTTGTCTGTACATGGTGTTTCATGAGTCACTGAAAACCTCAAAATTTAACTATAAGTATGGGATTAAGCCCGAAATCACGGAAAAAATTTACGTCATCTCTACATTTTGTATGGGAAAGTTTTAATTTCGCGATTTTGTCGTTGGTCCCATACTAAAAATTGTTCAGTATGATTTATATAAACGTTGTGTGCGAGGTTATCAATGACTCATAAAACACGGAGTAAATATACGAAATTTGAATCTCTATGAATGTAGTGTAGAAATGGGGCAAATTTTAACCGGGCGTTTTAAAGATTAATAGGGGGTTAGTATGGAAATGTGTTTCTATGAAAATTGATAAAAGTGGAAGTGCATTTTGGGAAAGGGATTCTGTATCATGAGTTTGTCACACTTAAGCATCTACATAGCTTATTTTGTAAGCATATCGCTCGTGCGGAACTCATGGTACTTATGGTGGCAGTAATGAGTTTGATCTTAACGTATCACAAATTTACAATAAAGTACCTGTGATTTTATAACGGAAGTGGATATACATTATTTCTGCAATAGGTATGATGACTGGCAAGTCAAAGCAGCATCCTTTTTCGAACTGTCAAAACGATCCCCACTATGGAATTTTATATGAAATACTCAAAAGTGACGCCACGTTTGAGTACTGCCAAATGACCTACTCTTTTAAAATTTTCAATTTATTAAATAGAAGTTCTGTACAAAAAGTACTGCAATCTACATCTTAGTAATAATTTCTACGTGTATTACGTCGTGCGCAATGTTAAATAATTTATTTTAAATACAGTTGTCATCCCTATTCTCAAAAAGTATGTACATTGTTTGATCATGTCTTCGTTATACACCGTGTTTTTATTGATTTCCGTTAAATTGGACAGGTTACTTGGGACATTAATAGAAGTTGCCTAGTATATTGGCTTTTGTTGATTTTGTAAAAAATATTTTTTTTTCGTTTTCATATATAACAATTGTACTGGCAAGTGTGAGAGAACAATAAAATCTCAGACGACTGACGGTTACTGATGGCACATGTCAAAATAAGTAACATTAGGATGTAATAAAGGTTGCAATACACTTGTTCAGTCATTAAACTTATTTTTTTAAAAACTCAATAACAGTAAAAGTGTCTTACACTTGTTTCTTAGAGAGATTAATTATTTTTGAGCTAAATAAGTTTCCCTTAAATTTAACGGAAATCAATAAAAACACGGTGTATATTGATAAAAATTGGAAGGCTGGTAGAGTCAATGATGCCGAGCAAGATTTCCCAAAATGTTTGTATTTTCTTTTTTTGACAGATTCCTATACATTTTTGGTACCTATCAAAATAACCCTTATGCTTGAATGGTTTAATCACATTTATGTTTTTATAATGCATTCATGTATAGACTAGACAAGTATATTTTTTAAGATTATTTTTATTAGTTAATATTTTCTTCGGACCTGCGATGGTTACTAATGAAATAAAACTATTTGAACGGATTATTTCATGTATGTTAATTAAATGTAACTATATCCCGACGTTTCGAATACTTTAAAGGATTCGTGGTCTACGGACCTGTAAAGTGTTCGAAAAGTCGGAATGTAGCTAAATTTAATTAATATACGCGATATAATCTGTTTAAATAGTTTTATTTCAGATGATTTGTTAGTTTTAAATATTAAGGTTTGTTTCATCACATAATTATGTATAAAATAATACATTATTAAGATATGACGATAAAGATATGTGCAGATCTTTTAAATCGGTCATTCTCAAAATTGAAAACCTAATTCCAATTACCGTGACACTTTTGTGATACTGAAAATAGTGACATATTAATAGGAATATTAGAACTGAATACCATTGGAAAAAAATCAGCTACGGTAATTAATTAGATCTAGACATTTTTGAGAATGACCAAATGCATATTATAAGTGCTTGCTTAACACATTCGCTGCCGAACACCCACTTAGGTTTTTTTTATTGTTTCTCTCGTTTGGCAGTGAAAGTGTTAAGATCAGAGAACAGTAGGTATATATAAAAATATATTTTGTGTAAAAGATTTTCAGTACGCAGGGTAGAAATAAAGGAACGTCAAATTTCAAAAAACAACGTAAAATAATAAATATTTTGACTCCTTTTATCTCCTTACCTCGTTATTTAAAAAACTTTTTTACTATTTTAAATATTTTGGCACAAATGGTCTTTTATGGTAAAAAAATATGTAATTACTATTAAAAAATAAATAAAAGGTACATACTTGACTTTTGAATAAAGAACCGAAAATCTTTTATTTTTATATTAATTTTCTAAGATTAATGCAAAAATTATGGCTTGTCTTGTATTTTTCTATAGGTTTTGTTTTCACAAAAAATATAATTAGACTGAAAATTTAATTTACTTTAAACAGTTTTTTGCTAAAACAAAGTCAACATATTAAAAACACAAAAACACTAAAAAATACAAGACACGCACCCACACAAAACAAAAAAAAACACAAAAAGCGTGCAACAGCGTTCAACTTTTTAAAATCCGCTTTTAACCATAAACAATCTCTGCTTTAGTTTTTTTTTTAATCGGCACCCGTGTTAAGAAGTTGTATTTACGGTTGGTAGCTGGAGCGTCGCCACGGCACTACTGAGGTACTGAGCCAAGGTTGCCTTCTTGCGGCGTACAGGGTGCGCATTGATTTGTGGAATTCAGGGTCGGGTGGCAAGGGTGTAAGCAAGTTTTTAAAACTATTATTTGCATCGTTAAAGCGCTTGTGCAGTTTTTTGGCAGTTTTTTAATTCCATGTCAAAGTATCGGTTTATTTTGCCTAATATAAGTACAGTCGAGGAATTTAATTTCCTACCCATTTCGTACCTTGTCACAGTGACCATTAATATGAAAACTGCTAGGACTGTCATATTATAGCTACTATGACAAGGTGCGAAATGGGTAGGAAATTAAATTCCTCGACCGTATCTATCAACAAATTGTAAAATATTGGATGTCATTATACCACAGAAAAAACGACCAAGCTAAAACGGAAAGCTGAGCACGTGGGTTCGATCCCCACCTCGGACGTTGGTGATCTTGGTCGTTTTTTCTTTGGTATATGACATCCAATATTTTATAATTTAATACAGTATTAATTAAGTAGTGTTACTACTGGGAAAAAAAACAAATCAAAATATTTAGTTAATAAATAATTTGATTTGTGTTTTCACAATACGTTCTACCTATCAACAATTTATTCACCGATGATTCATATATTCTTGGCATTCAGAATTTCCTAAAATTACTGGAAAGGAATATTCTCCTGCAAGTTAACATCTTTCAAATATTAGATATATACAAGTTACATACATTTATATCTATTCGAAACATGTGAACCGGCAGCATAATGGCAAGAGTTGTTTTCAAAGCTTATTAAATATTGAATATTACGAAAAATCCTTTTTAGTACATATGGTGCCTTTTTTACGCGCTAGTGCGAGAAGTGGCTCATTTTATAACAGGTCCAAAACTTCGGAGGGCCATTTGTACTAAAAAACGTCGTATGCGACACGTTCAAAACGGCAATTCGTGACTCGTGTCGATTTAAAACACTCCCTTCGGTCGTGTTTTAAAACATCGCCACTCGTTTCGAATTCCATGTTTTTCGCACTTGTATCGTAATGTACTATTGTTCACAGAGCACTGTTGCCAACAAAAGAAAATCTAAGTTACTCTATATAGATGATAAAATTAGGGACCAACTAAAGTCCCTAATTTTATTAAAGTCCCTAATTTAAACCAAAACACCAATTTCATAGGCAATGACCTAAAACTAGTTAAGTTATAAATTAAACAATGGTTAAGTACTTGTATCGGAAGCGCAAAGCATGCAAACATTTTACAATGATGATGAAAAAAAAAATGTTATTGTATCACCCTGTAGTTTGCGATTAAAGGGGGAGGGAGGCCGCCCCCCCTAACATAATACTCGAATCGCAGTTTGTGAAAATACTACTTTAGAGCGCAGTCCAACGAAATAAAACATGGTCTCTACTTTCGGTAATTATGCCTTCATATGGGTTTTAACACGGGAAACTTGCTTTCAGGTTGGCATAATTTGAGACTCAGGCTCAAGATAAATAAAAAAAAAATTAATACATTTGTCAGCCTCCGTAGCCTATTTGGTAGTGACCCTGCCTACGAAGCTGGAAGTTCTGGGTTCGAATAATGGCGAGGGCATTATTTGTGTATTTATTTAGAACAAATATTTGTTCCTTGGTCATGGCTGTCTATATATTTAAATCTATTATATATAATATCGTCGCCTGGTACCCACATCATAAACCTTTTTAATTGACCGTGGGACTAGGACGATTTGTGTAAGATGTCCCAAAATATTTCATTATTGCATAGCAATAAAGTTGACGGCAGCGGCCCTACCGCGAAACTAGAAATTCGTAAATTTCGAGGATTTATCTCTCTCACTCTAATGACGCCTTCGTTTGAGTGACAGAGGAAAATCCTTGAAATTCACGAATTTAGATTTTCGTGATAGTAGTAAAAATTTGGCTCAGTATAATTTATTTTTATTTTCTTTATTTAGAAACAAACAGTCTTTTAATGTATAAACTGATTACATTACAGAAAAATTTGAGTTATAGACCTACAGTTTCCTTAAAAATACTATAAAACCAATATACTTAATTTATATAAGATAATCTAAAGTATACTGTATTTGACAGGAAGAAAAAAAAAGAAAAGAGAAGATGTATATCATTAGGGTGTTTGGGATAACGATGTAGGAATTTCTGGAGGTGATAAAGGAGACTAATTGGAAGAGTTTGAACCCTATTTACCTTAGTCCAATATGTGACAGTTTTTTTTTAAAACACGTTTTTCAAAATTTTTAGTTTTATACCAAAAATTTACTTAAAAAGTTAAATTTAAAACAAAATATGCAATAATTAGCATTGATTTTTTTATAATTAACATAACAATTAGTTGAGTAATAAATAAAATAAAAAATTGAACTCCCACTTGCCACACAACATTTTTTTAAATATTTTTTCTAGTTCGTCATTACTGATTTCTAACAGTAAATTAAACTTATCGGCCTGTGAAAAAAAAAGTAGTCGGGATATGAGTCTTCCTATTCGTGTAAAAAACATGCTTCATTTTCTAGGTTTTGATTACAAAAAAAAGTACAACAAAATAGCAATTAGTTTAAAAGTTATTGTCGATCAATTGTTGAACGCCGTCACCAAACAAAATAAGTTTCTTGTAGTTAGTAGGCAAGTGTGAGTTGATTTTTTTTTTAATATTTTTTTCGAATCAGACTAAAGAAACAAAATGAAATCTTTGTCTGATTGAATTGTTTCTTTAGTCTGATTCGAAAAAAAAATTAAAAAAAAAATTCAACTCACACTCGCCTACTAACTACAAGAAACTTATTTAGGGATGATGACTGTAGTTCAAATAAATTATTTAACATTATGCACGAAGAAATTATTACTAAGATGTAGATTGCAGTAATTGTTGTACAGAACTTCTATTTAATAAATTGAAAAGAACTTAAAAGAGTAGGTCATTTGGTAGTACTCAAACGTGACGTCACTTTTGAATATTTCATATAAAATTCCATAGTGGTGTTGGTGATCGTTTTGACAGTTCGAATAAAGATGCTGATTTGACTTCCCAGTCATCAATTGGGGGGGATCTCAATTGTAATCGTAATTGAATTATATACCTAAGTAAATACCTATTAGTATAAGAAAATAGCTTGTATCGATGTCTCGGACCTTGATTATACAGCTAAAGGTTACCTTCCGCGTACATTTCTAAAATTAAAACGATGTAATTACATTAAGTCAAGGGTAGGAAGGAGAATTGACAGCCGCCGCCATCTTGTTTGCTGAAACAACAAACTGTCGAGTGTGAGCGCTAAGGCCTCTAAGCTAGTATGTTTAACTCGCTTAAGTTTGTATAATAGTTACCGATTTCTTGAACTTTTGATAGTACTGAACATTCGTATTAATATGAGTGTAAGACTTTTTCCATTTTTCCGATAGTCTTAACATCATATACAGGTTGTTCGGGATAACGATGTAGGAATTTCTGGTGGTGGTAAAGGAGACTAATTGGAAGAGTTTGAACCCTATTTAGCTTAGTCCAATATGTGGCAGTTTAATTTAATAAAAAAAATTGAACGTTGCACTTGCCTACTAACTACAAGAAACTTATTTTGTTTGGTGACGGCGTTCAACAATTGATCGACGATAACTTTTAAACTAATTGCTATTTTGTTGCACTTTTTTTTGTAATCAAAACCTAGAAAATCAAGCATGTTTTTACACGAATAGGAAGACTCATATCCCGACTCATATACCGACACAGGCCGATAAAGTTTAATTTACTGTTAGAAATCAGTAATGATGAACTAGAAAAATTATTAAAAAAATGTTGTGTGTGGCAGTGGGAGTTCAATTTTTTTTATTTATTACTCAATTAATTGTTATGTTAATTATAAAAAAATCAATGCTATTTATTGCATATTTTGTTTTAAATTTAACTTTTTAAGTAAATTTTTGGTATAAAACTAAACATTTTGAAAAAGGTGATTTAAAAAAAAACTGTCACATATTGGACTAAGGTAAATAGGGTTCAAACTCTTCCAATTAGTCTCCTTTACCACCTCCAGAAATTCCTACATCGTTATCCCAAACACCCTGCATATAAGGCTCAAAGGCTCATTTCTGTCAAATGTTCATTCTTAGAAATCGGCAACTATAGGGGGCGCGGTCTTGTCTGGGTTTCGTGTCAACATTTCTCATACCCGTCTTCGTGTTACACTGTAGGTACACGGCTGCGACCATACATGAATGTCTACCGCCAGGTCAAAAATGCCCCCATAAACAATTGTTCAATTGTGCCAAGATGGGCAGGAAATAGCGCTTTTCTTAATTAACAACGCGCATATTTCGGCGCAACATCTTTGACAAATGCAAATAGAATATAGCCAATCAAAACTTTGATGGAACAATGGAACAATCACAACTATTTTTAAAAAGCGGTGTAAGTTTTTATAGGTTGATATTGAAGTTCATTACCGTGATGTATTGAAGAGGGGGTGACACTTGTCAACTAAACTGCCTTTCAAAAAGGGTCCTAAATTTTGACCCTTTTTGAAAGGCAATTTAGTATGCCATGTTCTATTCATGTTTTATTCGTTCGTTGGTACACGGGTTTCTGACCCGATTTACACGGGTAATTAGAATCCGTGTAAATAATACCCGTGTACCCGTCTGCACGGGTAGGTAGGTACACGGGTATTATTTACAAGTGTATTAATTACCTGTGGGTTCGGTATCCTTGATGAGAAGCGTCCGAAGCGTTTGTATACCATTCATCAGTAGAAGCTGAAAAAACCTAAAAACTTGCATTATTCCTTAGGCACTGGTCTCACCGCGAGCTACTAAGCTATGAACTATCTATGCCTATAAACACGATAGCTATGGCTAGCTATGGCTATAAACACGAACAAAAGATACGCACTCCCGTGTAAATAAAAGAGACACGGCGATACTCGCCCAGCTATCAGCTATCACCGCCGTTCATAGCTTAGTAGCTCGCGGTGAGACCAGTGCCTTAATCAAGCACTTTTAGAACACAATCTTGGTGTTATTACTACACTTGGTTACATGTCCGTCTGTCCGTCTCTCCGCAGTATAGCTCAGTGGTCGTTAATAATACTAGAAATCTGCAATTTGGTACATATTAAATATTCCAATAAAGTGGTACAATAAAAAATACAAAAAAATTTTTTTTCGGGTACCTCACCAATTGGTGAAGTGGAGATGATTTTTTTTATTTGCTGTAATCCTATTAGTGTGGGGTATCACTGAATAGGTATCTTAAAAAGAAAAAGAGTTTTAAAAGAAAGTTTTTTTCTAAAGTAATTTTCGGAGATCCAGAAGAGAAAAAAGATGTGTCACCCCCTCCAACTTTTGATTCGTAGATCCAAAAAATATGAAAAAAAATCATGGATAGTGGGCTTATGGAATACTTCAAAATAAAACTATTTCTGAAAATATATCTGAGAACTCCGAGAGCTCGTGATTCTGAGTAGAAAAAAATGTAAAAAAGACATATTTAATTCAGAAAATTTAAAAAAACAACAAAAATATGTTAAAGTCTCTCATTTAACTGTGTTGGAGGGTATAACATGCGTAGAACCGATGGGGGAAGGTTCTCGAGTAGCAGCCACGTACCGGAAAGGCGCAGGGAGGGTAGGCCCCCCACAAGGTGAACGGATGACCTGGTGAAGGTCGCAGGAGTCGCAGGTGATGATGGAGGTGGCGCAGGACCAATCATTGTGGAAATATTTGGGGAAGTCCTATGTTGAACAGTGGACGTCTTTCGGCTGATATGATGATGATGATGAGTGTATAACAACCTTTGCTTCCTTCACATTATACAGCCGCGTTAATATGACCGAAAACTCTGAAAAGCGATGGCATCGGCACGCAACGAAAAAGGGCAGCATATGTATTAATATATAAAAGCAATTAGTGAGTGGCCTTGGTCAAAGGTCGGAGGAGGTACTATGAAAATGGAAAAGGTCTAGGAACAATATTAGTGCCTAATTAGCAATGTCAAAGACCTTAACACCATATATTTTAAGGCTCTGGTAACTATAATGACTGACTTTCCATAGCATTTAACATCTTTGACACGTACGATACGTGTCAAAGACGTCGTGTGTTATTAAATTTTCTAAATTAAGTATGTCTTTTTACATTTTTTTATACTCAGAATCACGAGCTCTTTCGATCTTGATAGAAATTAAAAAACCGGCCAAGAGCATGTCGGGCCATGCTTAGTGTGGGGTTCCGTAGTTACTCAAGATTCTCAAGAACGGCTGGGCCAATTATATGTTCGAAATAGTTTTATTTTAAAGTACTTATTCTATAAACAGTATAAACCCACTATCAATGATTTTTTCCATATTTTTTCATACACTTTCTTCGACCGTAATTCAGTGGAAGTCAAAAATTTATGGAATTTTTGGGACACTTTTCTGCTAATGAGGATCGAAAGAGCTGTCAAATCTAAGTGGATATAATAAAAAAAAACATATTTTGAAAATAAAAGAAAAACGATAACAAAATAAAAATCCGCCCAAATAGCCATTCTTGTTGGAAGATCAGCGGCCGTAGTATACAGGGTGACATCGGAGTTGTGGAACAAGAGTGAATTGGGTACTAGATGGTCACGCTGAGCTAC
>JALPQI010027981.1:0-16262 GCA_025490895.1 Thaumatotibia leucotreta | reverse complement strand
TAGCAATATGTCATAAACAATATGAGAATTGTGAGCATGACTGCAAAGCTGTTTGCCATGCATTTGTAACTGTAGTTTTTAAGCAGGTTGAGAAACCAGCTACCCCATGGGAAGTGCAGCCACCAAAAACCAAAGTAATGACTCTTGAATGTCCACCATGTGAGATTCCTGTCCCTATTGTATGCTTTGGGGAGCATGAGACAGCTGACCAACCATGTCACTCTGCATCTCGCCGACCTTGTGGTCGCGAGTGTGGCAAAGAACTCCCCTGTACTAAACACAAGTGTAAACTACTATGCCATTTGTTTAGAGATGAACCCAGCTATCCAAATGTTCCTTCCTCCTGTGAACCATGCAACAGAGAATGTTTAGTCCCAAGACCAGAAAAATGTAGCCATAAATGTGCTAGAGGCGTTTGCCATCCTGGAGCCTGTCCACCATGTGAAATTATTGAACGAATTCCTTGTCACTGCGGAGTGACGGAATTGTATTTGCGATGCCGTGAACTGAGCTCTGCTACTGAAGAAATGCTTTCATGCAAGCAGCAGTGCCCTAAGAACTTGGAGTGTGGGCATAGATGCAGGAACCAATGCCACCCAGGTAATTGTGGGAGCCAAGTTTGCACCAAGAAAACCAAAGTGTACTGTCCATGTGGGAACTTGAAAAAAGATTCTCCTTGTAATCTTGTAAGAAACGGTGAAGGGAAACCCACCTGCGACTCTACTTGTGAAGAAAAACGAGTGGCCGCTCAGTTAGAAAAAGAAAAAGAAGAAAAGAGACGTAAAGAGATTGAAGAAGAGAAGAACCGCAAAGAGTTAGCAGAATATGAATGGAAGTTGAGTGGAAAGAAGAAGAAGTATAAAGAAAAGAAGGTTGTGGCAAATAGGGATGACAGAAATCTTTTGCAAAAGTATTGGATTCTTTTGATTTCAATTTTAGTTGTTGTGATTGCTGCTATTTATTTCATATTCTGCATTTAATGAGGGAAATGCTTAAGGGCAGGATCAAGACCTGTAAGAAATTATGATAATTATTTACATTATGTAAATTTATTTTGGTTTCATTTTCCTTAATGTTATATAGTTTTTATGGCACTTATATTTATTATGTATTTCACGGTAAAGACTGGTTAATATGATTACTACATAGTCGTTTTCTGTAAATAAAGGTTTTTATGAAGGATATTTGTGTGATTATTTCAAGAGTGGCTAAAAGAATAATATCCCTTTCAATTTGTTAAAAACCAGAAAAGTTTAGTTTATATGAACTTTGATAATTATGATAAATCAACCTGAAAATGGAGAAAACGGATTCGCATACAAAGGGTAAGAAATGTATCGAGAACTATAGTTTGTATCATCGATCAAAGATGTTGTTACTAGTATACTGTCCATTATAGTATAGGATATACTCCTGGTAGGCGCACTTCGCCCCTCTCACCTTATTTTAGTAAAATTTCGAAATCTTCGATATGTCTAATTACATCTGAAGTGTGTGCTGCAATAATTGAAGCATTGTCTGAATATACGAAGGTAAGTAACAAATTAAATAGGTAGGTATATATGTATTATGAGCAAAGATCAGACAAAATGTGCGTCATTGTTCGCAATAATATGAACATCACTTCAAAGTTGATTAAGTGAATAACAAATAATTTCTTGAAATTTAATTTCGAAGCTTTAAGGTGATTATTTACAAAGGTTTTCGTAGTTACCGGTGTCAAATTGGTAATTTTCTGAAAATTAACTTAGTCATGTCCATATTATTGGGAACAATGACGCATATTTGTCCGAACTCTGATTATACTTTAAAATAAAACTATTTCGAACGTAATCGGTCCAGCCGTTTTTGAATAAATACGGAACCCCACACTGAGCATGGCCCGACATGCTCTTGGTCGGTTTTTTATTTTTCTCTGAAGTTTAGTGCCTCGAGCCACGAACGGCTAGAACGAGCACGTCCCCGAATTCCGAACACGAAATAATGGTAGAATCGGAAATGGTATGGATGGTAGAATCGTCACATCCAGATCTGAGCTGCTGAGCTGAGTGAGATAGAGGGTTTTTATGGACAGCTGTACACGTCAACTAGCAGACCCGAAGTTGATCTACCGGAAGACCTCAGAGCTAGACTGACCCGACACTATACAGAAGATATCCCGGACATCAGCCTGTGCGAGATTAGAATGGCTCTTCTTCTTCTTCTGTTGCCATGCCCTATCGGGCGTCGGTGGCCACCTTTGCAAAATCTTTTCTGTTCTTGGCCCGCCTTGTCAGCGTGACCGCGTCTTTGATGTTGGTCCAGTTTTTGATGTTATCAAGCCAGGTTAACCTCCTTCTTCCCCTTCCCCGTTTTCCCTCTATTTTTCCTTCTATTATAAGTTTCAGGAGATTATACTTTTCATGTCTATGTAGATGACCAAAATATGCAATCTTTCTTCGTTTGACTGTAGCTAGTACTTCCTTTTTCTTCTTCATTCGTTTTAGGATATCTATGTTTGTTATTCTTGCGGTCCACGATACTTTCAGCATACGCCTGTACAGCCACATTTCAAACGCCTCTATTTTATCTTCCATCGCTTTATTCAGAGTCCACGTTTCCACTCCATAATAAAGTACAGATAGTACATAGCATTTCACTAGTCTCCATCTAAGTTTTAAGTTAATGTCTTTATTTGTATATAGTTTTTGCATTTTGATAAAAGCACTACGAGCGATCTCTATTCTTATTCTGATTTCGCATTCCGGATCCCATCTCTCGTTCAGCCAGCAGCCCAGGTATCTGTATTTTGAGACTCTTTCAATTTGTTTACCATCGACTTGTAACTTATCATTTATCATTTATTTATTAAATTGCACTCATGAACAACATAATATGTAACATGAACCCTGATGGGCGTAGCAAATACATTTACATAACTTATTTGTCAGAACAGCTGCTTTCTTGCTTATTACCATCAGCTTGGTCTTATTGATGTTCATTTTAAGGTTGTAGTGTTTTATTTTTGCATTCAAGCGATCCAATAGCTGTTGTAATTCTTCTATACTGTTAGAGAGTATGACAGTGTCGTCAGCATACCTTATGTTGTTAATGTATCTTCCATTACACTTTAGGGCTTGTGCATAAATCACGCGAGGTCCTATAGGGGGGAGGGGGTCCAAGAAAACATCACGAAAGATCACGGTAGGGGAGGGGGGGTCCAAGGAGACCTCACGTGTATTTTTTTACGATGAACAAACTAAGAAATATTGTCAATTTCGGCTAGCGAACGTGAAAAGTTGAATGAAAAAAATACACGTGAGACTGCTAGGGGGGGGGGGGTGTAGCCAAGAAACTCACCAAACATCACCATGGGGGAGGGGGGGGGGTCAAAAAGTAGCCAAAAAAACATCACATGATTTATGCATGAGCCCTTATACCCATCTCAACACCGTCCAATGCCTCCAAAAACAAGCGTTCTGAGTAAAGGTTAAATAAAATCGGAGATAATATGCAGCCTTGACGCACACCTTTCAGTATTTTTAGGTCATTTGTAGAGGATTGTCCGACCTTGATATGTGCAGTTTGGTTCCAATAAAGGTTTTTGATCATTCTCATATCTTTGCTGTCGACATCTGTGTGATATATAGCTTCTAACAGTTGCTCGTGATTAACGGTATCGAATGCTTTTTCGAAATCTATAAAACACGCGTATACGTCCTTTTGGTGTTCTAAGCAATTCTGTACGAGTACCTGGACCGCTGTCAGAGCTTCTCTAGATCCGAGTCCTTTTCTAAATCCAAATTGGTTTTCGCTGATGTTGTAGTCAATTTTGCTGTATATTCTATTATGTAAGATTTTCAAGAAGATTTTTAGAACGTGGCTCATAAGGCTTATAAGACGATAATCATTACATGTTTTTGCATTGGGTTTTTTGGGGATTGGTAAAAAGGAGGATTTTAACCAGTCGATTGGTAATTCACCAGTTTCGTAGATTTTGTTGAACAATTTAACTAGTATGTCAATTCCAAAATTATCTAGTAACTTAATTAACTCTACATGTACACCGTCTGGGCCTACGGCTTTTCCGGATTTCATACTACTGATGGCTCTCTCGACCTCTATATGGATAATCGGCGGTCCCTGCAGATCATCATTCAAATAAGGTGGAGTTTCAGTTCTATCGTCTTGAAATAGTGTTGTTATATAAGTTTCCCATTCTGACTTTTGTTCATCTAATTCAATAAGAAGCTCGTTTCTATTGTTAAATAGCTTTCCTGTGTTAATTTTTTTCCTGTATTTGTAAAATCTTTAACTTTTTTATGTAAATTGAAGCTGTCATGTTTGAGATCTAATTCTTCTATTTCCGAGCACTTAAATTCTAGCCATTTGTCTCTTTGAGTACGGATATTGGTTCTGATTTCATTATCTATTCTATTGTATTTTGTATTATCTATTTCCTTGTATCGTCTTCTCTCCTCCATTTTTGTTAGTATCTCTTTAGTTATCCATGGCTTTTTTGTTTCCTTTTTCCAATAGCCTAAGATTTCTTTTCCTGCTTCAAGAGTAGTAGTTTTGATTTTGTCCCAAATTACTTCACTTCTAATGTTATCATTTTCGTAACCAAAATCAGTAGATTGAAAGATGCTTTTCATTTTGTTATTAATGGCTGTAATTGTTTTTAATTTAATTTCACTGTCTTTTAACTTATCTATTGCAATTTTTCCCTGCTGTGTACTGTTGTTTTTAACTATTTTCAATTTGAAATTAAGTTTTGCTACTACCGGGTTATGATCGGATCCAATATCCGCACCAGGATAGGTTTTCACATTAACTATGGAGTTTCTATATCTGGCAGGTAGAATTATGTAGTCTATCTGGTTTCGTACTATGTTATCTGGCGTATGTTTGGGTGAAGTCCATGTATATAATCGCCTAGGCGGATGTTCAAACCATGTGTTTGCAATGATGAAATCGTTTTCCATGCAAAACTGTAACAAGCGATCCCCACTATTATTTCTAGTTCCTAAGCCATGATTTCCTACATATTTACCCACCGATCCACTTCCAATTTTAGCATTCAGGTCACCTAATATTAATGTTATCTGTTGTGATTTTAACGATTTGATCACCATGTCGATCTCTCTGTAGAAATGTTCTAAGACAGTAGGGTCTTTTTCTGCTCTTTCTGCGGTTGGAGCGTAGATTTGAAGGATGTTTAAGTCAAAAGGCTGGCCGCTCAGCTGTAGCAGTATGCATCGCTCAGATACAGGTAGAAAATTAGTAACAAATCGGGTTAGGTCCTTTTTGATCATTATTCCTACTCCATGGTAATGATGTTCTTCTGTTGAAGGTTTTCCTGAATAGTAGAATGTGATGTCATCCGTGGTATATTTTCCATTATCTTTCCATCGTACTTTGCTGAGGCCCATTATGTCAATATTTAACTTTTTCATTTCTTGTGCAGTATTTTCCATTTTACCTGGCTTAATTAGACTCCTTACGTTCCACGTAGCTAGTTTCAAACATTTTTTCTTCTTACTTGTTAATTTTAATCCGAATGTGCTGTTGATTCCTGTGCTGGTATCTTCTGTATCTTCTTTCACGGTAGTATATTTTTCATCACAAGACCCGGTAATCTTGGGACGCCGGGTCGTGCCCGGATCGCATCGAACTGGCTTATTTGATAGACTTTGCATGGTGGCGTTCTTGGAGCAAAATAGTGTGTAGTGGGGCCCCAGTTCCTTCTACACCGACTGTCACCTTGCTACAAGGCTTGGACGCCGCCGTTGATCCTGTAGGATTCATCCGCCGCCTGTCCTTCTGCTCGCTCCAGTCCGAGTCCGCAGCACGCCCACAACCTCTACTCCAAATACGTCAGAGAAGCCTGTGGGCGGGGTTTTTTACGGAGTGTCCATCTCCGGCCTGTGTGGTCCGTGGGAGGTATTTTATTTCCCTCCAGCCCTCTGGTGGTCTCTTCCGACCACCAGGAGGGCCCCCCCTATCCGCCACCTGGGGACGCGCTCTCTAGGGATGCAGGCTCCCCCCGAGAGCAAGAAAGAAGAGAATGGCTCTTGAACAGCTCAAAAATAACAAGGCGCCTGGGGAGGACGGAATTACAGCTGAGCTTCTGAAGGCGGGTGGTAAACCGATCCTTACGGCCCTTCAGAAGTTGTTCAATTCCGTCTTACTGGAAGGGAGAACGCCAAAGGCATGGAACAGAGGTGTGGTGGTACTGTTCTTCAAAAAAGGTGACAACGCTTTATTGAAGAACTACCGACCCATCTCACTTCTGAGCCATGTCTATAAGCTGTTTTCAAGAGTCATTACGAATCGTCTTGCACGCAGGCTTGATGACTTCCAGCCTCCCGAACAAGCCGGTTTCCGAAGAGGCTTTAGTACCGTAGACCACATCCATACGCTTCGCCAGGTTATACAGAAGACCGAAGAATATAACCTGCCCCTCTGTTTAGCGTTTGTGGACTACGAGAAAGCCTTCGATTCGATCGAAACATGGGCAGTACTACGTCTCTCCAACGGTGCCAAGTCGACTACCGCTATATCGAGGTGTTGAAGTGTTTGTACGAGAGCGCCACAATGTCAGTCCGACTCCAAGACCAGAGCTCGAAGCCTATTCTGCTGCAGCGGGGAGTTAGGCAAGGAGATGTCATCTCCCCTAAGCTGTTTACCGCTGCACTGGAGGATGTCTTTAAGACTCTGGACTGGAGAAGGCTGGGTATCAACATAAACGGCGAGTACCTCACTCACCTTCGATTCGCTGACGATATAGTAGTCTTGGCTGAGACCTTGGAGGACTTAAGTACTATGCTCGTTGACCTCAGTAAAGCCTCCGAGCGAGTTGGTCTTAGGATGAACATGGATAAGACGAAAATCATGTCGAATTCCCATGTAGCACCAACTCCCGTAATAATCGGAGACTTTACACTCGAAGTTGTAGACGAATACATATACCTAGGGCAAACATTCAGTTAGGTAGGTCCAACTTCGAGAAAGAGGTCAATCGTCGAATCCGACTCGGTTGGGCAGCGTTCGGGAAGCTACGACACATATTTTCGTCCAATATTCCGCAGTGTTTGAAGACGAAAGTCTTTAATCAGTGTGTGTTGCCAGTGATGACATACGGTACTGAAACGTGGCCGCTTACAATGGGTCTCATAAGAAGGCTCAAAGTCACCCAAAGGGCAATGGAGAGGGCTATGCTAGGAGTCTCTCTGCGTGATCGGATTAAAAATGATACCATCCGCAGCAGAACCAAAGTAACCGAAATAGCTCTCCGAATCGCTAAACTGAAGTGGCAGTGGGCGGGGCACATTGCGCGTAGAACCGATGGCCGTTGGGGCGGGAAGGTTCTTGAGTGGCGGCCACGTACCGAAAGGCGTAGCGTGGGTAGGCCCCCCACAAGGTGGACCGATGACCTGGTGAAGGTCGCAGGAGTCCGCTGGATGCGGGTGGCGCAGGACCGGTCATTGTGGCAATCTTTGGGGGAGGCCTATGTTCAGCAGTGGACGTCTTTCGGCTGATATGATGATGATGATGATGAACGTCTCTTCCTTCTTTTTTTTAAATCAATATACTCAATATTATACGCCGAACTGGCAATTAAAATATCTGTTTCTGAGTCCGACATAGTGTACACTAGACTAACCGCCCGACCAATGAGCAACCGTCGCTCGTTCGCCGTCTAAACAACTCTAGAGCATATGTTCTAAGAATAAGTTCTTGGATTGCGCTCTAGTTCTTGGTTTGCGTTCTTGCTCGTTGATATTTTGGTGTAAACGCTGAGAACGAACTTCCGTTTACACTAAAAGATCAAGAATCAATGCTCTATTCTGGTTCTAGCTCTTTGTTCGCTTGGTTTATACGCACCTTTAGTCTGCTGCACGCACCTTTAGTTGTCTGCTCATTGAACATTTAAATGGGCGCCTTTTTTACTGACGGGGATTGTTGGACTGAGTATAAATTAGCAAGTTGTTAGACTTTTTAAAGTTTTTAATCTTATTACTTTTCATACTAGTACGGCAGTGTCGATAAAGGTATCATCGAAGTAACAGAGACAGTTGTTCGAAATTGACGATTTCAGGGTCGCGTTTTATAAAGTTACAATTTACAATTTCGCTGTTTGCCTCTCTTTCTAGCCAATATGTGCGTGCGTTAGAGAGGCAAACAGCGAAATTGTAAATTGTAACTTTATAAAACGCGACCCAGATGTTCGCGGTAGGAGCTCTAAAACTAGGAGTAGGTTATTCCCCAGATGTTTTAACCATAAATCTATGATTTTACGCAAGTACTTTACGTGAAACGGAACGCACTCAAAACATCAACAAAAAGCCATCATCTGTCTTCTGCTGTCTAATTCTGATATGTCAGAAGTTTGTTATCTTTTTGATGAATTTATCTTATTTCGGTTTTTTACTATGAAGTTTCTACAGGAGGAGGAAATTAAGTCAACTTTCTAATAGCACGCACAATAAGTGAACTGAAACGTGCAGTATTATCACTAAGGAATTGCATGACTCACTGGATATGTTCGACACAATAGGTAAGACACTAAGTTTTACTTACTACGTCTCCGAGCATGGCTCCGATAGCCACTTACGTGTTCTTTGATCTCGAAACCACCGGTCTCCCACGGGAGGAATTCAATAAAACAAAAATAACAGAGTTGTGCATGGTGGCGGTGAAACGCGAACATGTTCTGGATACCCCACCAGGTCGCGTGCCCAGGGTACTCCACAAGCTCACACGATGCTTCAATCCGGGGAAAAGGATCACCGAAGGCAGCTCCGAGATAACAGGGCTCGACAACTTTCTTCTAGAACATGAGAACTACTTTGATACTACTACTTTCAATATGATTAACAGTTTTTTAAGCACTTTAACTAAACCTGTGTGCTTGATTACTCATAATGGACTTAATTTCGACTTTCCTATACTAAAACGTCAGTTGGACTTGTTAAATGTTAGATTCGCTGATGATATCTTATGTGCCGATTCACTGGACGGTTTTAGTGATATTTTGGAAGCAAAAAAGTCTGAGGTTACAGTGTTGGAAGATAAAAATGTTGATGAAATCGATCTCGCTGACAATTGCTTGTCTATGCAAGCTATTAATGAAAGAACACCAGTGCAAAAGTTTGCAGTGAAGCGTCCACATACTGGTGTTAAAGCGAAGCGGAGGCTACCATTCAGTGCGAAGAAACTAAAAGAGAGCTACAAACTCTCGGATGTGTATGAGAGGGTATTGGGTCGTACAGCGGTTGATGCTCACAGAGCGGAGACTGACTGCATGCTATCATTGGAAATCGCCGTAGCACTGTCCAAGGATTTTGCGTTGTGGGTGGATGACCACCATTATCTGTTTTCCGAAGTGTCTTCGATGACTCCTGGTGTAAAGATTGGCTCCTAGAAGATTAGTTTGTCTAATTTGTGCTGAATTAAGGTTTTTTAAGGACATATTTGGTGCCTATTCATTCCAGATATGAAAATGGTCTAGCACTTTTCAACACCATTAACATGTAGAACCTCATAATGCTTCCATATCCATAGGGAATAAGGCCTATTATGTCCAGCACTGCTTGACATTAGGCCTCTAGGAAGACACGGACTAAAGTTGAAAATAGCTGATCACATTTTACAAAATTTTTTGACTAATTATTATACAAAAGACGCAAAGAAACAGTGCTGCTAACAATGTTAGTGTAATTTTTATTTTTTAAGTGCACTTTATTTTTATTACTTTTTTGTGGTTATTCAAAAGTTTTATCATGATTATGTGTCTACTGATACTGAAGATATTACACTTGTCATGCACTTAATATCATATTCATTGTTATATAAGTTGTGTAATAAAGACTGATATACTGATATTTGTACTTTTTAAGTAAAATTGTATGTAATTGGCGTAAAATTATCCCTGCAAATTAACAATAGACCATAGTACTCACAAATTTTCACAATGTATCTTATATGGGAATGAGTCCCCTTTGTATTATTTTTAGTAGTTTTTTGTAAAGTTTTGACAAATGTATGAGATTTTTTTTTTAATTATGTTTATGAGAGTTATCTTATGTTAAGTCATGTTTCAATTTGCCTTGAGCAAGAGTATACAGTGTGAGACATTTATGGGGCAATAGCTTGCATCACATGCCCACAAAATTGTGCAGTATTTTGGATACTATGCTATCTGTATGCAAATAGCATAGTAGCAGGTATATCTGCCTTTCGGGACAGTCAAGTGTTTAAGATATGTTTTATATTATTTTATTAATAAGCTTCTATAGGTGAAAAAATTAGGAGAAGCTTCTCTTGTAGGTAGTAGTAACTGTTTTCGCATTTTACTATTAAGTACATACAATTGTAGGTTGATTGTAGGTCACTACTACGTACAAAAGGTGACTTACTTAAGTTTTTTACCTAAACTTAAATAATTTAGATTGATCTCTTGAAATTTTTTTAGTTAAAAAAAGCATTAAATGTTTTAAAATAATAAATAGTTATTTGATTTAATATGTTCGCGTTCTGACGATTTTTTAAAGCTTGGAAGATATAAGCGGTAAACTATTAAATGTTCTATTCAAAGGACAATAAAATACTGGGTAATTTTTGTTTGTGTAGCAGAAGTGAACAGGCCAGGCCTACTACCGCGAACTTCGAAATTTGTAAATTTCGAGGATTTTTCTCTATCACTCCAATGAAGGCATCATTAGCGTGAGAGAGACAAATCCTCGAAATTTGCCGATTTCGAAGTTCGCGGTAGGGCCGTAGGCTTTTAGGGTCATTCATGCTGAGCAACTTTCACTAATCTCCTAATAGCGAAGCAATTGATACCTAATTAAATATCATTAAGGATGAGTTTGTTGATAATTAAGTATGAATTATGAGGATCAATGAACTCATCATTTATATTTGTACACAAATAAAATGTATGAGTACAAAGGGCGTACTTAATGCCAGAGGGCATTCTCTACCAGTTAACCATATTATTATGTAATGTACGAATCTACGAATCAACAACCAGTGGCTCTACCGCGAACTTCGAAATCCGAAAACTTCGAGGATTTGTCTCTCTCACTCTAATGACTCCTTCGTTGGAGGGACTGAGAAAAATCCTCGATATTTACTAATTTCAGAACAGTGTTCATTAAAATTTAATTAATGATAAAAGTTTATTAATAGGTATCTACGTTTTCCTGTTATGCTACCACAAAGCCATATTTGTAACTGTTGCATCTTAGTATTTCACATCAGAAACGTAAATGACGCAACAATTCAGTCTGTTACCATCATGCGGGCATGTATGAAAACGCACTATTGGGGTTAGGTTTAAATATGAACTATTGGGGTTAGAGATTGTTAACGAGAATTATAAAATTCCACATTTTTTAATTAAATGTTATTTCCCTCTAACGATGAATGTATGTACCTATTTAACGAGTGCTTTGGTTTCTTGTCAGAAATGTTGCCGGTTTGCGGTGTCACTCCTTCACCGTGGAAAATAATCCCACACTAAGAAATTCGGTAATTCCTTCATATGCCGGACTATTAAAAAGTGGAATTCTTTACCGGCACATGTGTTTCCGCATACCTATAAGTTGGGACCCTTTAAACGAAGCGTGAAGAAGCATCTAGCGGGCCAACAAGGCGGTGGCAACTAACAGGTTACTGATTGTCTCCTGTTCATTGCCGCCGCGATTTGGGCTCTACTTTTCACTTACGATCAGGTGGAGTGGAGCCACTTTGTTGTGCCAACATAAAAAAAAACCCATTTGAGTGCTAACGCTCAGTTGGGTCTTTTCGATGTCTTTTTTCATACCACTCTGTCACGGTATTAGTTGCTGTTTTAACACGTTCGCCTCCGGTACTGTTTCACTAAGTACTAATACTATACCGATCGAAATTATCTGATAGAACTCCTATGCCAGTGACACGCATGTGTGACCGAAAAGATTCTACTCCTATGCCGGCGACACAGCACTGTGTCAAAAACGTTCGTATTTTTATGCCACTGGCATAGGAGTGAGAACTTGATTGATGCTAGTGGCATAAGAATAAGATTACTTTGATCACGTATGTGTGTCACTGGCATAGGAGTACAGTTTTTTCGGTCACATATGCGTGTCACCGGCGTCGAACGTGTTAACTTAGTATATTAAAAAAATCCGGTGCACTGGTATTTCTTTTTTGCACTGGATTATAATCCTTACACTAGAAGCTGAAAACAAAACATCATCTCATACTCGTACAAAAATCACCACTGCGTCACGTTATTTAGGGACACAAAAGAAGGCAACTAAAGAATTTTGACCCAGTTGCGTATCGTAGTTTTGTCTCTATGTGTCACCTTTTTTAGCACAAAGACAGATGTATTTCGTTCGCGACTGAGCGGTAGCGATTGGAATCTTGGCCACTTACCCTGTCATTGTTATTTGATCATTAATTATCATTAATAATGTACTTTTATTATGACATTTTTTTCTTAATAAAGTTTATAAGATCAATTGCAAAAATATATATATAGGTAAGGCCTTATTCAAAACAAAACTCACGATCCCGTCAGTTGTGTTACGAAAGTTAGTCATACAAACTATGCGTGTGGTAAACTCTTCCTTCTGCAACCTTTGACAGTCGTAAAATGGGGCAAGTTTAGAAGATATGGGTACGTTTTGTTGATCGCTCATAGAAAATTTGAATTTGTTACCATTTTTCAGTGCTAAAAAAATTAACTTCGTATCACAAAATTATGACGTTAAAATTTCATTTTCATTAAAGACCTTTAATTTAATAGGGTCTATATATGTATAGGGTCTATAAATTATGTTCAGAGGTTAAAAATCTTCATCTCACTGCTCGATTTCAATAAAAGCTCGCATGACGGTAACACGCGGTATAAATACATAACGATAACGAACCACAAAGTCAGTCCCGGGTGGCATACAAAATTTTAATATAATATACTTACCTACCAAAATATGACACATAGCAGATAGCAAGCAATGTTACATGCACCAAGGACATTCGGACATTAGTTATACGAACCCCTAACTGTTCAGACGTGTCTCACAATGGAACCAATAGCCACCTACGTCTTCATTGAACTTGGAGCCTGCGGACTAGTCGATGACAACCCGCCAATAACTTCCTTAAATTTGTTAGCAGTAAAAAGCGAAGATCTACGCAAAATACAAGATGACACCAGAGAGGATTACATCAAAAACCCTCCAATATCCTGCGAGAAGACACCCCTTTGTCATAACTTAGAAGCCGAAATTGTAAACTTTATAAATCCTTTGGATAAACCAGTGTGTCTGATAGCGTACAGTGCTTTTAACTACGATTTTCCTTTGCTGAAATCAGTGCTAAATCATCAGGGAACACCATTTTTTGAAAACATCGCGTGTGCTGACGCTATGGCCGCATTCTATGACATTCTGCTGCCGGATGGTGAGAGGAGTTCAAGAACTGAAAGGTTGGCGGGAGGCTTCCCTTGGCCAAATTATTTTGACAAGCCAAGTTTCGCATTGGATGAAGTCTATCATAGAGAACTTGGCGACACTGAGTACTATAAATCCGGCGGGAAAGATTACTTCAGTACGGTGAATTTCCGTAATAAAGCTGCAGTGCGGATTGCCGTGAAACTATCTGAAGAGTTCACCAACTGGGTGGATAAGAATTTGTATAAATTCTCTGAAGTGCCGATGCCGCGAAAGAAATTCATACACAAACCTATGAAGTTGGAAGACCAAAAGGAAGAATAAGTGTACAATCAAATTAGGATTATTAATTCTATTGCGCAATATAGTGAAGTGAATTGTGCAATGGTAAATTAAACGTTAAAGTGGCTAAGACGAGTTTGTTTTATTTCGAATTGATATGATTAGTGATATTATGATATAATCTTGTGACTTGAACGTTTTAAGGCTATTCCCCGGTCGGTCTTATCACCAACTTAAAACCTTGATTTTTCGTACGTTTCTTGCTAACGTTATTAATATTTACGTGAAATAAATCTAACGTGTTTTACAATTTGTTGTCAAAGACAACAAATTATTTTGGTAATCAGCCTTATTTATTGGCGAACGGTATAGTCAAGTGGCTCCAAAGAATATTACATAGATAATTTAATGATCCTTTTGACAGTAATAGGTTATAATATGCAAAAAAATCTTACCTAATCTAACCTTACGGCAATACACCGTGTTTTTATTGATTTCCGTTAAATTAAAGGGAAGCTTATTTAGGTCAAAAATAATCAATTTCACTAAGAAACTAGTATCTTAACTCTTATTGTTATTGAATTATTAAAAAAAAAAAGTTTAATGACTGAACAAGTGTATTGCAACCTTTATTACATCCTAATGCTACTTATTTTGACATGTGCCGTCAGTCACCTGAAATTAACTTTTGTGTTATTCTTAAGGTTCTCTCATACTTTACATTTCATTTATTATGTATGAAAACGAATAAAAAAGTTCGACTAAAAGCTATACCTATAGCAGGTAGCTCCAATTAACGTACCAAGCAGCCTGTTAAATTTAACGAAAAAAACACGATGTATATTAGTTATTTGTATAAATTAGTAGTTAGAATTCCCACGGTAAAATGGCGACCGGCAGTGCTGACCACAGCGGCGAAACAGATAAGCATTATAATAATATTTATAATATGCCTTCATTTATAAAATGTGAAAATTAGATCATAATATACAGGGTGCTCGCGAGCATTCCAAAAAATGTTAATGCTGGATTCCTGACCATATTTAGAGTCTTAATAGTACATTGTGCATCAAGGGAGGTAAGTACGGAATTACTAACGAGAGTGTTAGAAGCCCGACACCGTTAGGCAGAGGGCTTTTATGACTCGAGTTAGTATTCCGCTTACCTACCGTGATGCATACAATGTTTTTCATCATACTTGCCGACAAAAAAATAAGTTTTAAGATATAATATCATTAAATGACGTACTGACATTTCTATTACTCCCTAGGGAATATCACTTTTCTATTACTCCCGCTACGCGCGCAAGCAATGGCGCGCTAAGACAGCAAGTGTGATGAAAATGTTATATAAAATTTCCTGGATTCGGATTGGTTTCAGAGATAATCAACCTTTTTTCGAAATAAGTTTTTCGACGTAACTCGTCATAAAACTTATTTTTGATTAGAATGGTACCATAATGTGTTTTAATATTACTACATACACCTTTTGCCTGGCAATCAAAAAGGTAAGAATAGATTTGAATAAAAAAATAATTAAAATAAATAATTTTAACAGATTGTTGTAATGATAAAAAAAGTAATGGAAATGTTAAAATGTATTAAAAAAAAAGATTTTTTTTTTAATGGTATTTGACATGAAGTCTCATAATATTTTTTGTTTTTTTTTTTATGTCTCAATTTTATATTTATGTTTATTTTGATTTCTCTCAATTCAAAACAAATCTCAATCTCAATTTTGATTTGTTGTTTATTTTGATGTCTAGAATGTATAGTTAAAATCTTTTGGAATGCTCGCGAGCACCCTGTATACCAAAGAAAAACTACCGAATTTCAGAAAATATCAAAAAAATACCGAGAGGTGGGATGGCCCAGTGGTTTATGCATCAGCCACGAAAGCTGAGGACGTGGGTTGAAATCCCACCTCGGGCGCTGGGAAACTTCGGTATTTTTTCTTTGGTATATGACATCTAATAATTAGATGTATAGTATATGTATACTACATAGTAGATTAGGTACTACTTAAAAACGCAACAAAATATTTAATAAAACAATTTGAGTGGTTCCACAAAAAATATTAACAAAATGTAGTTACTTATATTATGTAAGAAGCTAAGTCCCGTTAATAATATACAGGGTGGTCCAAACCTTGACGTCAAGAAATTTTTTTTAGATTCCTCACGTCATGTGCTATCAGAATATACCCCATGTATGTTAGCCGATTTTTTGTAGTTTTCGAGTTATGAATTTTTGAAATTTTTTTTTGAGAAATTCTGTAATGAAGAAATTTATTAATAAAAAAAAACTATTGGGTTTTTTAACTAGTTTCATTTTGTAAAATTATTACTACAAATAAAGCATTTACTGACAAAAAAAAATGCTGATCACTTTGATACAAGTAAGATAAAAAAATACCAAATTTAAAATTTTACGCTAAAAACGCATTTAATGTACGTAAATAAAAAAAAAAACATATCCCAATGGAATTTTCGTATTCTAAAGACCGCCCTAGACCTTGAGCCTTCGTAAAAGCAAAAAAAAAGTGGTACTT
>JALPQI010027980.1:0-11822 GCA_025490895.1 Thaumatotibia leucotreta | reverse complement strand
CGGAGACTTTCAAAAGGACACTGCTTTTAATGAATTTCAGGCACATGTAGAGTCACACTTTACTGGGGATATGGAACCAGATTCCATTATTGATGATTTTGATAACATTCCAAATTCATTTGATAATATAATATAGTTTTTTTTTACTTAAATACATCTATGGAGCTTTGCGAAGCAAAATGTAATTATTAAGTGATAATAAATGTTATGATGAAGTAATTAATCTTTAAACTAAACTTTACATTCTTCAGTTACATTATAACATGTATTTTTTTAAATGGAGACTTATCTAGATTTTAGTTAGTTATCAAACCTTGTTTGATTGTAATGCCATCTATTGAAATTCTTGAGAATTAAATATGATATATGTAGCAGATTTCTCAAAGATCCCACTAGATGGTGTCAAATCAGTGATAAAGATGAACTGTACTCAACAATGATGAATATGATGTCTTTATTTTAGATGGTACATTGTGTTATTAATTTTATCATCGTAATTAATTACACCTTCCTATTGACTTTAAAAATGTTACTTTTATAAATATTAGATGTCATATACCAAAGAAAAACGACCAAGATCACCTATGTCCGAGGTGGGGATCGAACCCACGTACTCAGCTTTCGCGGCTGATGCCTGTACCCCTCGGCCACTCGGTCTTAGCTAAGACCGGTTGGTCGTTTTTCTTTGGTATATGACATCTAATATTTATAATTTATATAGTATTAGTTTTAATAAATAATTTGATTTGTACTTTCGCAATATGTTCAATGTTACTTTTGTTTTTTATTCTCATGGACACTGTCAAATTATTTAATAGAGTTACTGAAGGTCCTAAATGAAATGAAGTGCTTTAGTATAATTATTTATTGAATAAATTCTACAAGCTATGATATATTGTTTCGTTTAAGCTAAATCTGTAGGCTTCACATCTGTGGCATCGGAGGGTTGTTGTGTTGATTTTTGCAGCAGATTCTTGCTGAACCATTGAGGTCTCTCCTTCTTCATTTCAACCACCCTTTTGCCATTCCAAAACTCCTTAACCTAAAAATAAACAATGTAGACAATATTTAGAATTAACCTATACTTAGTGTTTCGAAAGCCTTGATTTGACAAGAATTGAAGATTCTTTTTACTTTAAAATTTATGTTTCCTTACAAAACTTGAAAATGCATTCTTGTTTAGCTTTTATTCTAGAATAAGGAATAAATAACTATGGTTTACTTGTTCTAAAACCACACGGACATCTGTCACAAGTATTTTCAATATTTAACACCAGAAAAAATTATGTTTGCATAGTTTAAGTAGCATAATTTTGCATAAAACTAGCATGACACAGGCAACCGTAACCATGGCAATAACAGACAGAAAAAAGTTGATTCACCCACAAGCTAACTGTTTTTGTTTGTAGGTGGTCTTTGTATGAGATCACCAATTAGAAAAATATTAACACATTTTAGTGACATGCTGGAAATCCTCCACTATGATTTAGTGCAGAGCGTACATCACATGCTTGGGAAAAAAGAAAAGTAACTGTCACACTAATTAGTCCTCCTATGCTAAATGACAATAATTACTACTAGAGCACTAATTAGTGTGACAGACAAAGTAATTAAAGGTTCACTTTTTTCTCATTGTAAATGAATGAAAACAGCATTTTTTTCATTTTTTGACTGTAAAGTAGACCACTAGGAAACAAGTGGAATCAAATAGCATAAAAAAATTAAATGTGAAAAATATTTTTTTTTTATTTTTCATACAATTTGCATGGGAATATAAATTCTTGATTTGCGGTTTTTCTAGCCAATATTTTTTTTTGGTTCCATACAAGCTTCTGATCCTGAACAGCGCCCTACCTCAAAAATCAAAATTTGTAAATTTCGAGGATTTGTCACACTCACTCTAATGACGCCTTCGTTTGAGTGACAGAGAAAAATCCTTTTCGCCGTAGTAGGCCAGAAACAGGATCAATTGGCTTCAAAAAAAAGTGTAATGACCTTTTTCTCACACCCTGTAGGTATGTTTTTAGGGAAGGTCTTCCAAGACCATTTACTCTGGTCTGGATCTGGTAGCTACCCTCACTAACCCAAAATAATTTCTTCCCTGTATGTGTTAAATATTTCAGACATTACAACAGCCGTTACAAAATTTACGAAAGTTACTAAGCTGCCTACCTTATCTGGTAAGTTTTCTCCTTCATACAGAACAACCACATCTTCTGTAATTGGTCCGACACCCAGTTTCTGTTTGATCTGTTCTTGAATTAGTTTTGTTTCTTCTTGGATTTTCTTATAGCAGTGTTCTGGAAGACCATGAAGATTAGGTTATCTGATAAAGAACCCATGATATTTACTGCCACACAAAAGTTTAAATGTTCAATATCATGAACTAAGAGTTCTTCCAATCTCATTTATAACTTAATAAAAGAATAAGATTAAGAATAATTTATAGACAAATTATTAATAATCACACAGATATCCCAAGAGTCCCAAACTAGGCTGAGCCTGTATCTTGGGATTGGGACTCAACAATCAATCAAATGTTACACAAAGTTGAGTTACACAAGTTTAGAAAGAGTAAAAATTTTACAGATTAAATTGAAATGATACATATATAATAATTATATTCAAATTTTTATAACAAATATGTTGTGAATAATTCGGGAAGAAAATAAACAAATAACAAACCACAAAGTCTGCCTGTCTCATGGTGGTGTCCACAATCTCGGCACACTTTAATGTTAGTTTGCGGAACTAGCGGTTTCCACACGTAGTCAGGGTTACCAAATTTCCTTTTAAGTCTCTTCTCAACAGTCCTTCGGAATTTTGGAACAGCTAGTAAAAAGCCATCTCCGACAATATCTTTGATTGAAAACTTTTTCGGGTTTGATGCGTTCGGCTGATGGACATAAGCTAGGGCAAGCTCTGCAAGAAACATTTATAGATTTCATAACTTATTACAGAGTAAATATCAGAAAATTACACACAGAACGGGGTAATAATGCCTGCTTGTACAATTAGCAAACATACCATTTGGTGGGTGGCCAAATGATGATAGAATACATTTTTCTACATTTCTTAGGACACTCACTACCGCTGAAATACGTGGTAGCATTTCTGATACGGTTTTATTATATATTTTAGCAAGGAAAATGTTTCGAAAACGAAAAACAGATTAGTTAGGTTATATTATAATGGGTTATATTTAACGTCAATGTCAATATGACAGCATGTCGTAACAAGACGGCAACTTAACCATGAATAAAACTTGCCCTAGGTTATTCAAGACTCTTGTTAAGGCGACAGCAAGTGCGTTAAGCCTTTATGTTAAAAAATAAATTCGGTTTTGGGTCCCTTACCTAAAAGTTTAAAATACATATTTAAAAAAATGTCAAAGAACTAACCCTATCAATCATCTATCAATGATGAAATTGATGAAAACACCAAACAATAATTTATTGAAACATTTTGGGCTTTGTCTTATTGGATTTGTTGATACTGGCAACACGGTTCAAGATGGCGCTTGACAATCAGCTGTAAGTGGGGAGGAAAAGTCGAATGCTCGAGTGTTATGTAGTTCATGTCCTCAAGCGTTTCGTTGCAGTTGTAGCTATGGCGTGTTTAAGCCCGAGTAGGCTCTGTGCTCGTGTTCAAGATAAGTTACTGTGTCAATTCGGACATAAAGTTCGCAGACAAACTGTATTTGTGAAACTGAAACCTCCTGGACCCACACCCTTGCGGATATTTGGAAAGACATGTCAGGTTAGAAAAATCTTTTGAACTTTATTTTATTCTCTGGACCATATATTTTCTAGTACTGGTCAATAGACCTAGATATTTAAGGGATGAATGTGAGTAGCTATTGCTCAATTTATTATGTCATTTCGTTCATTCTTGAAGAGGTCCTGTTTACATAACAGCGTGACAGTAACCTCTATGTCAGCTGATTGATTATTGAAAATAAATAATGTTTTATGAATGAGAGTGTTAATAATATTAGGTGTAGGGGAGGTAGGAAATGAATTCTAATTGGAAGTATAATAAGTGAGGTCAATTGATGGAAATGTGAAAAGTGAAATCTATTCGTGGGTCGCCGCAGCGGGCGGTACCGGACAGTGGGTCGCGCTCGTTTCGTTCGCCTCTTGGGTTTGTTCAACGATTTTCACCATATTCATAATCATTACTTTTACTTTCGACAAACAATGTTGAGCTTTGTATTGACTGATTTTAACATTCGAATTGAGCACGATTTAGATTCAATCTAGATAAATCATAGTTACTCAGCATGATGCAATTATCTTCTAAGATATAAATAATATGAGAATTTATACAGGCGCCGGTTACTTCAAATAATTCCATTAATTTCCCAATTTATTCTTAAATCTTGTTTCATTGGCCGCATGTTTTACTCAAAAATATATAAACAAGACAACCTATTTCTCTATAATCTCAATAGTGATATTAGCGTATTTTCCCTGAATTAATAGGATATTAACCCTGTAACTGCGAAGCAAAACTCCGGCGCAGCGTCGTGCTTTCTCGCGCCGCGTGCGCACATGCGATACCGACCCGATGCGAACAAAACTTTCTAAGCATTACAAATATTTTTCACATTAATATTTCATTTACTCTTCTATTGGCAATCGAGCTAATCGATTTCTTTACGCTTTTGCGTGGTAATCTAATTGCTATGAAGTCTTGATCACGTTAAAATAATTATTGTTTAATTAGTTTGCCCTTGCAACATATTTGAGGAATTTCATCAAGTAGACGATAGAGAGTCGTCCGGCAAGTGAAAGTTGTGTGATGATTCGTTGAATTTTTAATACCTAGCGCGAAAACTGGGTGGATAAGTCACAAGTCACCTGTCCGAGTTGCTAGCCTTTCTTATTTTATTTGGCGAACATTGACCTTGTTTTTCTGTGTTGAATTCGGCCAGTGGGTGTCTCTTTTTCGTGTTAAACAGGCTGTATTCGTAGGTCGTTTTAAACCATAGCCATGATGATATTTATGTCGAAATTCTCGTGAATGTGAAGGTTAACACGCCTTATAATAAATAAATATGCTTCTAAGTCTTCTAAAGCGTCACCTACATAGATATCCATTTGTTTTATACATTAAACAGCAGCAAATCTAAGGTTAACCTACTTAATTTAGTACTTGTCGCAAATAACTTAAACCGCGGGATCTTCTAGGGTACGTCGAAAGACATTCGTTTTGAACCATCTCCCATTGTACCTAATATGGCGAATAACATACTCCAAGTCGATAGTAATACTCGGTTGCAAGTTTTGTCACACCTTTGGTATGTCAGCATGACCAGTTTTCAAGTGAGTAGTAAAATTAAATAGCAACTCTAGTAATGGAAATGTTAAAGTAACCTCGTATATCCGTTATTCAAGCTCATTGCTATTTGATATAACAGACTTATCAAGACAATCTAGTACTCTTAAATATAGTAAATGACGAGGTCTTCATTCAACATAGTTTCGTTTGTCACGCTCACGCTTGAATTGTAATAAAAAGGCAATGCATTTGGCTTATTGAGAGAACTTTAGTAAAAATTTAAAAGGACAGAGATAAACCAAGTTTACTACTTAGGGTAGCTTTTATTTAACGATGTTCTGTAATGTGCGCATTGTTTCTGTAAAACCAGTTGAGACTCGGCCTATACATTTTCGTTAGGTGATTGTGCCGTGCGTTAAATTAAAACGCACGGAATCATAAAACAGGCGTGCCTCGAAATCATGTTTCAGTTTATAAATAAGTACGAAACCGGTACAAAAATTGTTATCATGAGATAGTTTAGTCGAACCTTCACTGTTGTCCGCTTTTAATTACCTTGATCGTTGATTTAGCTACGGTACGATATTATTTTACACTGTGTGATTTTTTACGTTGAATGACAAAAGTGACGGTTTACATAAAAAAATGCTGTATGCATAAGTATAAAACGACCAAAAGGATTTGGTTATCTTACATTTAAGAACTAAGTCACCCGTCATATGTTCGATATTGTCACATAAACCTGGACAAATGCATAATACGCAATAGGGTTGCTACAAATTATAAAAGGTTTATTTAAATAATAGTTTGAAGTTTTCGGAACTTGAACTTAAAAAAAAAAACTGGCAGGTTTCAAAATTTACCTACCCTATTACAGGTGAAATGAAAATGGTTCCATTTCATTTAGATTTACGAATCGGTCGAATGCGTTCCTCCGCACGTAACTCAAACGGTGCTTACTAGAAATGCGGAACATACAACTATTTGCTCGGTACGCATCATTGTATAAGCGTTTGTGGCAATACTCAACGCGTTTTCGACTTACAACATTTTGCTGTATCCTAAATTACGTACGTGATGACAATACAAAGGTACATTAGGCTTAAAAGCATGCTATTTGTTTAAACGTAAAAATCTGTTTTACGCAACTTAACTAGTGGTAACCTAATATCCAAGAAGCATAAACAAAATTGAAATTACCACTGTTTACGGTCACATCTCATTTAATCACATATTTTCCACCAATTCAATATACCTAGCATGATCCAAAAAACTAGGTATTTTTTTTTTATATTATTCTTATTCGTTCAAATAAATTTTACTGCTTTCGGAGTATAACATTAAATTTCATGATTGACACTCCATCGGATAAAAATGTAGATATCAGTTAGTATTTTACTTATTATGTCATAAAGTAAAAACGTGAGCGATCCAAATTGATACCCTATATTTAATATTATAAATGTTTTTTGAACTGAATGCTTTCTAGTAAGACATCATTCTGTTAGTGTTTAAATTTAAGTATAAGGTTTTTTGTTAGTGATTTAGATCTATCGGCCTTGTTGGATTGGAAGTGGCTAGTGATCTTGTCTACAAAATTGACGTTCCTAAGTTAAAATCCGGCCGACATTTGCGTTATTATATACGTTTCAAGACTCTTAATATTAAATCGCGTCAAATATTCAAAGTGTTCAAACCCCTAAATTAAATATTATTCTAATACTTATCTTAATGTATCGTTCGAGTGCATGTTGAGATACGTTGACCTCAAGTATGCATATCTGATGAGTGCACATACCAATAGGCATACATGTAATTAATATATTCTGCCGTAGACCGGACCGTCCTTCTGCTGCAAGCCATTGGGTAAGCGCGTTTCGGTCGCCACTCGCAAACAATGAACTCATCATACTCTGTGGAAGCAATATTAATTGCTGTCGTTTGCGCACGTGAGCGGTGTTTGATAAGGGTCCTTAGTATTGTGTAATTTGTCATTTACTTTGTCTGTTCCAATCGCACGAGCATAGACAGTTCGCTAAAGCCAATATAAGCGAGCCCGGCGACGGTTATTTGATACCGGATCTACTGATCACATCACTGGCTGAAGGTTTTGTAAGCTTTGGTAATACCCGGCCTTGTCTTACGTCTTCAGATTGTCCACTTTTGTATACTCAAACATCGCTAATTACGCTATGGAATTGTAATTTCGTGTAAAATAATGTCGTAGGTTTTTAATGACTGTCCACTGGGTTTTAGGATAAACAAATAGGCAGTTGATTTGGGTTTGCCCATTCATAAACCTTAATTGCCTAGATTACTCAGACTATTGATAAACTCATTTGTGTGGTATTCATTACTCACCTATTTTCTTTGGGGCTACTATCCTTTGTAGTTGGTTTCCTTTACAATCGATTTTATGCTGTCACAATATATATTTGTCGCTCTTCTTCCAGTTGGTCAACTTTACCATCTTCTTGAGATTTTCTATATAATACATATAATGCTTTTTAAGCTGAGTTTAAAACTGCAAGTTTTGAAACAGTTTTGCAGTGTATAAGAATGAGATACTTCATAGCTACGTCTTAAAACTTGCAGGTAAACTCAGGCTTTTAGGCTTGTGTTTCGGCTTTTTTTTATGGCGGTGTCCACCTTGTAATTATTTTTGCTGCCCTGTCATCGATGCCACTCTTACTGTGTGCATCAGTGATACTTATGGTAATAGTTTGGTTAGAAATCACATTTGAATTAGCTGTTACGTACTGTAACGTAGACCACGTTTGTTAGTAGATTAAATACCTATAATGTGGGGAATAAAATTAAACCGCATTAAGTGTTGATCTATCATTATCAACATCATTAACATAACACAGCTAATTTTAACACATCGTATATATGTTTCAGCTCGTAACTGTACCAGTTTAATCGGAAAACAAACGGCAGTAAATGGTGGTTAATTAATACAGTTGGATAATTTGTACCTTGGTGTCATCACCACAATTGATTGAGATTAGGTAAATGAATGGGGGCATTCCTTGATTAAATTTCAATCGGATACGTATGTAGTAATCAGAGCGTGACGGGTGCATATTTGGCAACAAGTTTAATAACAGTGCAATGCTCACTATGAACGTATGTATGCATTGGGTGCATTATAGAGGCATTGCGATGTATCCGCGAAATCGTACGGCCAATGCCAGCTAATACCTGTAGCTGTAGCGCTATCGGAAGAGAAACCAATATTCTAATCATTTGTTTGTAAAATTAAAGTAAGCGTAAATAACGTGTGAATGAGGTTACTTTTTTCTCTATTTTTTTAAGTCACATTCTATCTGCTGCTGAATTGCATGTCTTATTAATGAACGAATTTATAACTGACACCGTAATTCCGTATTTAAAAAATAGATCCATATTACGTATGATAGGTACGTATTGGGTGGCGTGGATGTGTACCTACACCTATATATTTATGTCTGTAAGTATGTGCTTAATGTTAACAAGTTATATTAAAGTTTTATGCTCACATATGTTCGCGTACTGAATATAATATCTTATCTAAATACACACTCATAGCCACTACATATAAAAAAAGTTTCCCCAAGAATAAAACTGATTTTCTTTCAAAAAATAGAGCCACAAAAATTATGTTATGATTGAATCGAATTTAAAGTAGTGTTTGTATCGAATTTGGCGTGAATACGTTTGTGACCTACTTTTGTAATGTCTCATTTATGATTGAAATGGGTAATTCTAGATTTCTTGTAAATTACAGTGTTGTTGCGGCCTTAGCTCTGCGTGTTGCCTACATGTTAAGCCTTTGTGACTAATTAGGAGTTTGTACCTTAATCATCTTTGGGTTTATTATACACGGTGAATTTATGTACAGTCGCCATCAGATATATCGGAGCGACTATACAGTCGATGACATAGTGGCTAGGTCCCCATCTACATACGAAGGTATGGATGCTAATATAAACATTTAAACATAGCTAGAACTATGGGGTAGGATGTTTTTCGACCTCCTTAGAAGATTTTCCATCTCACAACACGAACTGTCAAAATATAATGACTGTCAAAATCATAGTCTAATTGGGCAGATGTGTAATAAAGTAATAAGGAACTTTATAATACTGTAGGTACCTTCAACGAAATACAGGTGAACACAAAAAGCATAATACTTCTAATGACAGTACAGCAATTTTCTGACTTTTCTGCTGTATTATACTATGAAATGATCAAATTGGAGGGCAACGTTAGAGATTTTTGCCTAAAAAGGTAATTCTGCAGATATGATGTTGATGTTGATTTACATTTGACTGTAAAAAAAAATTGTGACAACTTAAACGAATGCGAGAATCTTTCATAAATGTTTTTTGGACGCATAAAAATATTACGGCGTGTAAATAATGCGTCTTTATCATTAAAAAAAAAATACTTTATGTAAAAACAATACAATGTATCGAAAGAACAATGCACATAATATATTGTTTTCTTTTTAACTTATAAAAAAATACTCGGTCGTCTAGTACAATAATTGATTGATAATTGATTATTTACAATAATTATTGCCGCCCATCATTGTCGTACCCGTACAAAAAATGTTGTGTTGTAATACTGTTGTTTTCTTTACTGAAGAACGATGATAATCTCCATAAATTATTTTGCATCGCAAAAATAAAAACCTTATCAAACTTAACCGTTCCTTACCATAAGCCTGTATTGTAGGTAGGTGCAGGGATCGGAACCGATTTTTTAGAAAAACCTCGAAATATCCCAATATTCATGTTTTATACTCTTTATGTAATACTCAATATTTTATGTAATTAACATTTTTATGTAATAAACGGATTTGAAAAAAAAACAACGGGTTGTTTTTTTTTCAAATCCGGATTGTCGAGGCTCTACTGCGGAATTGTTGACCATTCAAGTCACTCATAAATACGAATTATAAGTAGTACGTGAACGCCATAACGGGACCCTAGCGGACTCGCAACGAAGATGAGTTTCACTTTCTGAAACAGGATATTTTTATCTGTACAACTTTTTTATGGAACACTTTTACAACATGCTAATTTGATGATGCGTCCAATATTTTACTTTTGGTTTTATATTTGGAATGACTAATACCTATACCTACTTACTATTTTTACGCTACATTACTAATTTACGTTACGCGTGGAATCTAAATGTCCGTAAAATAAGTATTTTCATCATCATCATCATCAGCCTATGATTGTCCACTGCTGGACGTAGGCCTCTCCTATTAACTATGGATTACAATCCATATTACTTTTGCCCCCTTGTTCATAAACGGTCTTAGCAATATGTACCTATATAAGAGCGAAAAGGACAAGCAATACATAGCGGCTTGCTATTCTTGCTAAGTTAGGAGACGTCTATGAAAAAGGGGGATAGTTTGTTAACTGTAGTACCACTGTGTGCGTTGACGCTGCGCGCTGCGTGAACGTGCATGCAGACCAAAGGAGCATTCGCTATTCTATCCTCCACTCTACGAAATTCGTTCGTTACTCAAAACGTGATTCGTTGATTTCGGATAGAATAGCGAATGCTCGTTTGGTCTGAATGCACCTTAATACTTGCCTTGTTCGCCGCACCTGTGCTGATAGAATGCTGGCGTTTTAAACATAGCCGAAGCTGCTGGAGAACAGGTGGGCGCAAGAACGAGACGGCCAGAAAGCGATTACATTCACGCTTCTCGTGTGTTGTCGGGCGTTCTCAGCGTGAATCTGGATCTATTGGGTCATTACCTATGAAATTGGCGTTTTTGTTCATAGTCTTTAGTTGGTCCCTTATTTAATTATCTTAGGCTCTGTAGGCGAAATCTCCGCGAATTTGCCGCGTGCAATTTTTGTATAGATATCGCTTTAAAATCGTGTGAATCGCTAGTGTGAACAGGCCCTGAAGAGAAACTTAGATTTTTTTGTTTTCAATAGGCCACTGTGTAACAAAGGTATTTTCAAACTAATAATTGTTTTTTTTTTCTTTTTAATTAATATTCAATAATAAGCTTTGAAAACAACTCTTGCCATATGCTACTGGTTCATATGTTCCAAATAAATAATAAGGTATGGTACTTATGAAATAGAAATATACAAAACACGCCTAAGGAATGCCTAATATTAGTGGCAAAATTTGGTTTATTTTGATTTTGATATCAAAAAATTATACACAAAATTCATTTCGTTGTATGAAAAATAGACTTTTTACAAAATTCTCCATACAAAACGCCAATTTCATAGGTAATGACATAAGGAGAATTCGAGAAGTTCCTTTCTAAGGTTAAGTTTACGGCTAATGGGAATTGGGAATACACGTACTATCCGCGCACGCAGGGAGGTGCAATTTACCGCATTCGGGTCGCAGCGGGTCACGGATCAAGGCCGTCGGTTACACGCCATTATTATGCGATTGTGCGCGATGACAGCCTGAACACGGTTGACCTGTGACACTTGTGTCAACAGACTGTCGGATGTGACTTGAGATTTGCAAGAAACTTCAAAAAATACAGTGAATCTGCGACC
>JALPQI010027977.1:0-10194 GCA_025490895.1 Thaumatotibia leucotreta | reverse complement strand
AGAAAACTGAAACAATTATGGTCTGTTTTCTAGTACAGTCGACGTCAAAGATATCATTACGGTTCAGGCGCCAAAAATATATTTACACGATCTTAATGTCAAGGCAATAAAGTCGTGTAAATATATTTTTGGCACCTAAACCGTAACGATATCTTTGACGTCGACTGTACCTATTCAGAAGCTATCAGGGGTTATGGTTTTCTAAGAGACTTGGTAAAAAACTGACAACTACGATTTTGACCATTTATTTGTATGACATTTCGTGGTTTATTCGGTGATTTAGTTGCTGCAATGATTATGCAAATAAACATTAAAAAAATGCCAATTTAGTGTAATAGTTGTTGTTGTTGTTCACTCTGTCTGTCAAAACTGTTAATACTAGATTCGAACCATGTCAATGATATTTAATTATATAATCATTATTAAATTTATATCTGTGCGTTCTCGAATATTCTAGAGATCTCATTCCTCGAACAAACACCTTCGAGATGAAACTATCACACATCACTTAATGAATCAAAATCTTGGATCCCACCCAAATTATATTCGCTCATCAATGCACCCTCATAGAAATATTTACTTATCGCTAAAATGACACTTGGATCGTAAAACACAATTTAGTATGATAGTTTTATCAATGCTAATTTTATCAAAAGCTTTAGTGCCTTAGTTTTACATTTTGTTATATCGCCATTTTAAAGTAATGATTGAGCACTTTATTGTACCTTCTACGAATGTAAAGTGGCTCGACGGAATATTCTCATCAAAAGAATATCTCGAATTAATTTGATTTCTAGGTACCTAACTACTATATGTGTTGTGATATTATTATATGAAAGTTTAACCGAGCTTTTGAGGTACTCAGTGAATGGTAACCCGTCTAAATTATTTTAGATGGTCTGCGCTGCAAACAGTGCAAACTTATCATTAGGTTCATAAGATACAATTTTGATTCTTGGAAGGCATTCGATTATTTTATTTACGAAGAATTATTTTTATTCCAGGGATTTCTTCTAGGACTTTCTGTTATCAGTCTCATGTCTATGTTCACCAAACTGTGGACCATCACTATTCAGCCCTTCTTCAGACCCAAGGATCCCACGACCAAGGGGCCAGGGTCTGTTGCCACGGCTGATGTCAAGACGGTCTCTAAAGACCTGGCACTGGATTTGGACTATTTGAAGAAATGTCAAGAATGGAATATGAATAATGACAACGTGCACTGATAAACGAGGAACTGATTATATTTATGAGCATTTATGGTGTATTTTTTGAAGGATATTATAAACCAGTCTTAACAGTAGCGACAACATTACTGCCGTCATAAGCTAAAAGGCCGTCTTTTGACATTTTGGCCAAATTGACTTTTTGAGATATTCGTAATGTCCAGGAGAAGCCGCATCGACCAATCTGGTCCATTTTCTTCTGGAAGGCTTAGTTCTCGAGATAAATTAGTTAAAAAAGCCGTATACACAGCAATTTTGCAAGAGTTCCTAATCTAAAAGGCAACTTTTGACCTATTCAAAGCTAAAAGGACGTATATGCTAGCTATACATCTTTTTAACCTTTAACAAGAACTTAATATTAGTCACAGTGTCTAGCCTAAAAGAACGTATAAGACAAATACAAAGCAAGAAAGACGTATAACCTTCAATACGTTCTTTTAGTATAGTATCGGTACCATAACATTGGATCTGACTCTAGTCTTGAACATCGTATAACGTTTTATTTGGATAAAAATGTCGTATACGTAATTTTAGCTTAGCATCACTTTACTACTTTTCTTTCACGGCACTAATTTATAAATGCGTATTACTGTTATACGTTCTTTTTAGTCTGTACGGAGTTCGTAATTATTCGATGTATACATGTAAAATGGCCGTAACTGTCACAAACTACTTAATAAAGCCGTATATTAGAACTAGTTAATGAAGACGTAATTGGAGTGAGAAAGACAGATGCCTGAAATTTGTGAATTCCGAAGTTTGCAGTAGGCATACAGGTTGTGACGGTCCCTACGAGAGCTGTGGCGGCTTATCGCGCGCTAATTAGTCGACCAAATACCAAGGTATGAAAATATGATTTTCTCAAATATGACATGAAATATTAATACTTAATTATGTTCTTTGTAATACAATGATATATTGATGTTAGGTTCTTTATAATATGCCATATATTATGGCTGCGAAGTATGAAGTATAAGACGAGACTAGGAGAAGAAGCTGTTAATGGATTTTAGGCAGGCTTAGGCGCCCGCAAAGCCTGATTTTATACCACATAAATTGTGGCACAGGCTTCATATCATTCAGCTCTTTCAAAAAATATATCCACAAGAGCTGCAAAGCTATATTTAATGCAACGTCTTGTTGTTTGGTGCATTATGATATTATATTTTTCATCTTATGTCATTTTCAATAGTTACGGAGTTACACTGGGGAAGGAACACGTGACAATTTCTAACTATGAAGCATGGTTTAGGGGATGCAGCTCTATTATTTCGTTGTTTATTGTTTACATTTTTTTCATGGCTTGTTCGAGAAAATCACTGTATATTTATATGTCCTATTTTATTTATTTATTTTACCTGCTCTTGTCTTAATATCCTCTTTTTGAAATTATTTTTAAGAAATCAAAGTCGAAGATTTTGTCAAAGTTGAAGTTCAACTATTTAAAAAACTTTGGATCTCACCACCTTGGGTCATCTTATTGTATTACAATCATTTCTGTGAGTTACTCTTAAATCCCAAAACTCTATGAGAAATTTTTCATTTTGGTTACCAATATTTAATTATTAAGAAAGTTAATATATTAAAGAAATTTAAGCTATTTTTGATGTTCTACTGAATGAGAAATGTAATTATGTTATACTGTTAAGCTTTAAAACTGTACTGTGACAAATGCTAACTTGATTGCCTTTGGTACTAATACCTACCTAAACAGGTTCTTAGTTTATGTAGGTATCTGTCTAAAACATATACATGTATACAAATCAACGTTGTCACAGATAATTGTGATAAGGAATTAAATGTTCTTGTTTTTAATATTCTACCCAAATAATTTACATACCTATTCGAACCAAAGACAATTAAAGAAGCATTCATTGTAATAATGTTTATACTTGAGAATAACACAAACGAGATTCCTAATTTAGTAAATATAAAAAAAACTTTAAATTCTTACGAGTAACACAAGTTACTATAATTAAAAAAAAGTAACGATTTTAAATAAAATAATTAATTCAAAACATAAGTCTGAGAACAATCATTATATTTGTTTTGTATAATTTTTTTGTCCCTGATTAAAAATGTGTCTTTTGTCTCAAATATTTGTTAGCCTTCGTAATCTACTGGGTAGTGACCCTGCTTACGAAGCTGGAGGTTCCGAGTTGAAATGCCGATGAGGGTATTATTTGTGTATTTATTTATCACAAATATTCATTTCTTGTTCGTAGCGGTAAGCTAATATGAATGTAATACTTAAAGACATGTGTATTTAAGTATTACAATCATATTACCTTTAATCTTTATGTAATCATTGATATACTATTTAGTATATTGTCGCAATTCACGATCCTTAATTGAGCTTATTGTGGGACTATGTCGATTTGTGTAAGATTTTCCACGATATTTGTTTATTATTTATTTAAGATATTTAATAAAAATATGTTACTTCATAACCGTACTTATATTAATTTAACAGCTAAAACTAATCTATAAAGCAGTATATTACACGCCATTGGTATTTATACGTACTTTAAGATTAGCACACGATACGAAAATTTAAAATAAGTATTAATCTTGCTTAAATGCTAACTAAAAAGAACGTATAAGTGCAATATGACATTTTAACTTAAGACTTTGGATAAAAAAGTACATTTTTGCTAAGCTAAAAAGCCGTATGTGACTTTATACGGCTTTTTTGATTAGTAACCATACGTTGACAAGGAAATCCTAAGTTAGAATGCCGTATAACGTGTTTTTACTGCCTTTTAGGTTAGTACGACCTACAGCTTTTTAAGCGTAAAACTAAGCTAAAAGTATTTTTGTTAAATAAAAAAAAAACTAATGTAATAAAGTACATACGAAAATAGTTTTTTGTACGTTCATATATGTAGCTTCCACATACAAAAGAAAAAAGTGGAAAAAGTTGATTCATTTCGTAGAAATTACAAAAACAAGGTTTTTCGCGATTATCTCGAAAGTAACTTTTGTCAAAAGACGGCCTTTTAGCTTATGACGGCAGATTAGATCTCAAGTGGAAACATAATATTAAAGTAAGGAAACTTTTAAATAATATTTAAGGCCAAAACCATTTAGAATTCAGACTCTTTGTAATTGTTACATTGAGCAATATGTTTTACCCTGCTACCCGTTTTATCTATGAATTTAAATATTGTACGTACCTAATAAATATAGTAGGTATGGAACGTGTCATAAAATCTGAGAACCTATAGTAGGAAACCAAATATGGCATAACTGTTTTCATCACACTTGCTTTCTAAGCGCGCCATTGCTCGTATGTACCTATCGCGGGAGTAATTACACTTTTCTAAAAAATATATTTTGTCTTACCTATAACTTATTTTTTTATCCGCAAGTGCGATGAAAAACATTGTATGCATCACGGTCGGTAAGAGGCATATTAACTCGAGTCATTAAAAGCTCTAGCACAGTCGTTAGTAATACCGTACTTACAGCCCTAGATGCACAATGTACCTACTATTAATTAAAGCGCAAAACGTACCTAGTCAATTATTGAATAGGTAGGTAGGTACGCAACATTACTTAATTTGTATTTTATGTATGATTTCGCCTTGACTCGTACGTTCCTTGTATGAATGACGCGGCGTACCTACGCAACATGTCATAGTGCAAATAGTTAAGATAAACAATAACGTAACTAATAGGTACTGTTTTCTTAATGGACGTTGTTCTCCAGTTTCTATTCATGTTGCTGTTCTATTTTGAGAAAATCAGAATTATACGTTTTGTGAATGATTTATGGGCAGATTTTTATTTTGTTGTAGTTTTTTCAAATGTTCCAAATTTGGATTTTTTTATTTTTTTTCTACTCAGAATCACGAGCTCTTCCGTTCGTTATTAGCAGAAAAAAGTGTCCCGAATACTCCTATACATTTTTTGTCTTCCACTGAGCTACGGTTGAAGAAAGTGTATGAAAAATAGTAGCTCAATGGATTTTTTTGGTTTTATTTCTATCAGGATCGAAAAAAGCTCGTGATTCTGAGTAGAAAAAATGTACAAAAGTCAAAATTTGGAACATTTAAAAAAACGACAATGAAATATTATAAATCCGCCCTTTTAATTATTGAGAAGGCGCGAGTATTATCACACTTTTTTTCGTTTTATAGAGATGTACAATTGCCATAAGATATATGGAGCGGCTCGGGTGCTCACAAATATCTGAGCACGCCTCTATTGTCATGGACTTAGAGTACATGTTCAGATATGTTTGAGCACCGTGGCAGCTCTTATACAGGGTGGCCCATTCAAATCGGTCAGTATGGGAAAGTCTGAAACTATAACACATACCAAGATTTGTTCTTAGAAACCATGTCACCAATTTTGATAAAAAGAAAACTGCATTCTTACAGTTGAAAAAAAAACTTTACCCAGCTAACGAAACGAATCCGGTTGTTTTGAAAAAATAAACTTATACGATTTCTATTCAGATATCGTTTGTGTAGGTCTTAAGCAGTAAATGTCTCTAAGAAACATGATGTCTAAAATGAATGGAATTCATTGTTTACACGTACTTAAATTTATTATACTATTTGTTTATTGAGTAAATCTCAAGAAAAAAGGTTTTTTTTCATATTTATCGACGCAGTTTTCCTTATTATTAAAATCGATGACATGGTTCCTAACAACAGATCTTCGCATGTCTTATAGTTTCAGACTTTCCCATACTGATCGATTTGAATGAGCCACCCTGTATATCTGATGACGACTGTAATTAGTAGAAAGTTAAAATGTGAGGTCACGTAGAAAACAATAAAGGGCACGGACACTCATTTCAAGCGCATCTTTTAAAGTTGCAAGTCTTGGCAGGCAAACAACACGTTGACGCACGTCTGAAGTAGAATGATAAAATAAGACGTTAAGCGCCGCGGAAAGCGTTTTCGCGAATATTTTGTTGTATATTTATTTTCGCCTGAAAGACAGAGAATCCTACATCGTTTGGGGTTACCATGACGTACAAATGCGGTTCATTTTAGGTCGAGAGAAAGGGACAAGGCTATACGAGTCGTATATCGCTGTCCCTTTCCCTGAATCTAAACTGAATTACCCCGAAATAAATATGCCGCGAACATTGAAGTTCGTAAATTTCGAGGATTTGTCTCCAATGTTTGCTTCATATCCAAAAATCCTCGAAATTTGCGAAAATCGGTGGTCGCGGTAGTAGGCCTGCCTTTGTGAACTTTAGCCGAATCACCGGCCACCTTGGTTTTCGGGATTATACGGTTATACCAGTATGTATGTAGATACATAATTAGTAGAAAGTTTTGTATTGATGAACACAATATTGTGTGACAATTGTTGTGTGACTCACGAAAATATAAATATTTTATTAAACTCGTCATCAGCCTCTCTCACTCCGCTGTTGGACGTAGGCTCCTATTACTTATTATTATTATATCGACACATTCAGGGGGTAAATGCTCATAATCGCTACAGTGGGCAAGCAGGTTGATGATCGCAGTAGTATGTCCACTATGATGATGCTGCTGTCCATCATCAATTCAAATCATTGACGCTTGCATCTAATATTAATAATTTATTTTAGTGGACTTTTAGAACACCGTATGTATTCTTCCTGTCGTCACCACGCGGCAGATTATAATCTTCTTCTTCTACCTAGCGTTATCCTGGACGTTGCCAGGGTCCGCTTTCCTGCTACATTTCCTCCACTTTGCGCGATCCTCGGCATCTTCCACTTCTACGACTAAGCCCATTCGCACTGATGTCAGCCCTCACGACATCTAGCCATCGCTTCTATATAAGATTATAATGTTATAAATAAATAAAAATAAACATTAACATACGCGCTCCCTACGTTCATTAGCTGCATTAGTCACTCTCGTGTCGATAACCGAAATTAGCGACAGCCTATTTAGCCGACATGTCATGATTTAGAAGCTCGCTGTAATTTGGCGGCTGCACTGTCTTTAAGCCTTGTTCACTATAGGTACAGTTTGTCAGTAGAAAACAAAAAGGGTAAACAAATATACTTCTATTAGTTTCCATAGTATTTCACGTCTGCGTGAAACACGTTCGCAGATACAGTTTCTTTTAATATTAATAAATATCAATAATATTAATTAAAGATATATGTGAACTCAAGGTTTAAAGTTTTAAGATTTAAAAAAAAACGAATTTTGATTCTTCCAGATCTGGACGTGTTTGAGCTGATTCGATCTACATAAAACCGACCATGTGCATGTCGGGCTATGCTCAGTGTAGGGTTCCGTAGGCAGTTATTCAAAAATAAAGTTGCTTTTTAAAATCGCTTTAAGAAATTTTAAACAAAATCAGCCAAATATCGGAGATGAGGTACCTATGTATCAAAATAATGTGATTCAAATAAATAAATGTAATAAGCTCAGGTAGGCTTGTGTTGTGGATACCTGAGCGGCGATATAATATGAGAAAATAACCATAACCCAGGAATAAATATTTGTGATAAACACACAAATGCTGATCAAATGAAGTTAGGCTTTTTATCATTTCTAAAAAGCTTTTAGTTTTCGCTTATTTTATCTACAATGTATACTTCCTATGTGAACACGCCTTCATATAGCATGCATTGGAGATTGGCGCTCGAACGATGACTAGCTATCATTTTGTAGTCAGTTGATGATGCAATTTAAGACCAAAAGGTATTATCTCAAACTCAAACTAACTGATGTTGGTCTTAGCAAAAGACGTCTTAAAATCTCGTTTGAGCTGACAGATCTTTTCATACTACATCTACTTGCAGCGTACTTGTAAGACGTTATTATCATTTGGCTAATCACATCGACTATAAAATATTCGTTTCATAATATAATGTAGCATATCAGTCTAGGGTTGAATGACTAGAGCAGGGTTAACGCCGTCCAAAATGAACGGCCATTCCTTTCGATTTCATAACATCTTATTATGTTACCCGAGAAAATTGACTGGTGGTTGCTAAAACCGAGTGGCCGAGCGGTACAGGCACCAGCCGCGAAAGCTGAGTACATGGGTTTGATTCCCACCTCGGATGTTGGTGATATTGTACTGTTTTTCTGTGGTATTTATAATCTTATTATGTTTCTAAGCCGATATAACGTTCTTAAACCTTCTTCTCTTACTGTATTTCATGTAAGCAGATAAGGGCTTGTCCATTTATCACATCATACTGTATATGTACACCATGGGGGATGGGGGGTCTAAAATAGTATGACGTGACTAATGGACAAGCCCTAAAGCCAGGCCCTAAATGGCAGGCTTGTCTTCTGTCTTCAATCGTTACCTCACTGCTGAGCTTTGATTCTGTCAACTAGTTGTCTCCATCGTTAATGCTCCGTTGCTTGGTAAAGTGCTGCTCTAACGGGCCCCCTACCGCGAATACCAAATATCGTAAATTTCGGGGATATTTCTCTATCACTAATGACGCCTTCGTTGGAGTGACAGAGACAAAGTCTTCGAAATTTACGAACTTTTGTGTTCGCGGTAGCTAGCAGGCCTGATTAGTCCAGTTCCAGTTAGGATTGTCTTATTTAGTAAACAATTTCGGCCATCAAACTGCACATTTACTGCTGTAGACAGCTGTAAACTTGATTATAATAATAAAGCGTTTTCATAAACAATGTTATATGACTTAAATGTTACCCCTGTATGCTTAGCACATGATTGGCGCGACAATATCTCGCCGCGAGATAGTCTACCCGTCCCTCTTTTGTTAATATAGCTAGTGAAGGATGGGAGATCTATCTCGCGGCGACATACTGTCGCACCAATCATGTGCTAAGCCTGCTGGTCTCCTAATGTGGGAAAAGAGTATAGCCGTGAAAGGAAGGCTGAACTGCCTTTGACGAGAAAATGGTTTTCCTTTTGCTTGAATAATTGTCTTTATATACGACGTAATTTCACCAAATATTCGCCCCAAAATAGTCGTGGTTTTTCAGATAATTAAAAAAAAAAGAAAATATTTTTTTTTTACTAAACTAGTCGTCCGATTTTCTTGAAAATTTTATGTGTTTTGTCTAAGAACCTTTATTGAAAAAAAATCAACATTATGTTATGTAACTGTATATGGGGTGTTACAATTTTGTTTTTTTTAACCTGTTGATCCGAGTGAAATTTTTTGGAAAAAAAATATGTGTTAGAGTATTAAATGGCTCATAAAATATATAATATTGGTAGGTGTCGCCTCTCTGCAAGTATAAAAAAAATGTTTGGAATATAAAAAAAAAATTTAGTTAGCTTAAACATTTTAAGATTGAATATTAATTTTTTATTCAATAAACGTCCTTAGACATCTACAAAACATATAAGAATTTCAAGAAAATCGGACGACTAGTTTAGTAAAAAAAAAAATGATTTTCTTTTTTTTTAATTATCTGAAAAATCACGACTATTTGGTGAAATTACATCGTATATAAAGACAATTATTCGAGCAAAAGGAAAACCATTTTCTCGTCAAAGGCAGTTCAGCCTTCCTTTCACGGCTATACTCTTTGGTTTTTATGAATAGGAATCTAATTGGAGGTTAAAAACTTGTTTATTATTTATAACAAGTAAAGAATTTAAAAAAAAATCAAGAAAATCGGACGACTAGTTTCGTAAAAAAAAAAAAAATGATTTTCTATTTTTTTTAATTATCTGAAAAATCACGACTATTTTGGGGCGAATATTTGGTGAAATTACATCGTATATAAAGACAATTATTAAAGTAAATGGAAAACCATTTTCTCGTCAAAGGCAGTTCAGCCTTCCTTTCACGGCTATACTCTTTGGTTTTTATGAACAGGAATCTAATTGGAGGTTAAAAACTTGTTTATTATTTAAAACAAGTAAAGAAGGATCGACTGTATTTACAGTAAACGTATATTAAACAAATATTTATTTGTTTAAATATACCACCACGTACAAGTAATATCGCCGTACACGAAGAAATAGATACTTTTTAACAAGATTTAATTTTTATCAA
>JALPQI010027976.1:0-13164 GCA_025490895.1 Thaumatotibia leucotreta | reverse complement strand
GGAGCTCGCATCAAGGTGGATTTAGACCAAACGAGCGAATGCTCATTCTATCCCCCACTCTACGAAATCAACGAATTTAGACGAATCACGAATTTCATAGAGTGGGGGATAGAAGAAGCATTCGATCGTTAGGTCTAAATCCACCTTTAGACTTACAGGTTTTTTTTTGTATTTAGAACATGAAAGTGCTTATTACTTGGTATTATGTTATGGTCGCGGGTAATTTAGGGCCTATTTCAAAGATAAATATTAGGTGTCCTTTTCTTTGCGACATGTCTGGGAGAAAGGATACCTAGTGCGAATGATTGTTTTATCTGACCCATATATTTATCCGCGAATTGTAAAACAGGCCATAAGTAATGTAAACGGCTGAAATATGGAAATGCCTTGGCCGGGAATGCAATTATCGGCGAGCGTTGGTTCACGAAGTGGAAGGAATTTACTCATTAAATTAAGACCAAGCTCTTATCGTACTAAATAGAAACTAAACTTAACAAATTGGCTGTTCAACGGGCCACAGGACGAGCTATTTTCTCAACGCTCTTGGCGATTTGTGCTAAAGTAGGTAATGATGTTTTCTCAAACATTCAAAATACTGTTTTTACGTTCCTTAAAATAGACTCGGAAGTATCGCTTTTAGGGCGCAGTAACTCACTGCAGGCCTAGACCTGCAAAGTAACTTTTTTTTAATTTCGACAACATTGTCATTCTTTTTTTTTTTATTTCTTTGTATGTTTGAGAAAAGCTCTATACATGCCTCGGCATGAAAACGGATTCCCGGCCTCGTTAACTTCTGTAATTAGAAAACTGCGGCAGTAAAATTTGAATCTGTCGCCTTTTTTACTGTCAAAAGTTGTTACACAAAGTTTAACTTCGTAACACAAAAAATATGACGTTAACTTTTAGGATGACTGATATATTGGCACTGCAGGTTCAACACCAAAGACCACCAACCAACAAGAAAGTGTAAATATAAGTCATAGTCCATAGAGAAAAATAAACCTACACTCGTCATGTGCGTAAAGTTAAAATTCAGTTTTGACATTCTGTTGATGTGGCGTCGTCTCAGTTACAGCTTTTGTATTTGACGTGACTTCGAAAAGGTAAATTTTTCGTTACATATTTTTGCAATCGAACCCTTATGCATAAAGTTGTAATAGGTACACCTACCTACACGAATGTAATGTAACCAGGGACCGGAACCTTTATTTTCTCCATACAAAAGTAACGGTTCTTTTTTCGTTCTTCGGTATATAAATTGTAATTTAATGGAGTACCGTGAAACTAGCCAACTTTGCCTCCAGGGGAGACATTGCCCAAAACTAGAATTAATAACATAAATTTCGCAAAACAGGGTGGTCTTAAATGAAAGAAACCCATGACCTGTAATAAAATAAGAACAGTAGTTAGATTACATTGATAGTAGTTTTATTGGAAAAAACTAATCAGAAAATATGTTATGGCTTTGGGCAATTTTATCCAGTACTTTAGTAAACGGACATTGAAAACATTGCCCATCATGAAAAATAGCCTAGGGTTGTCACTTTTTACTTTTACCACTTTATGAAAATAGCGGAGGGTAATGTTTTCTCAGTAAATTACGTTTTTATGACTCCGTTTTTTTTATTTTACGTGTACTAAATGTTCGGCACCAATAATTACACTATTTAGTTGCTTTAGCTTGAGTTATCAACATGAAATGGTTGAATTGCCCAAAAACCTTCTGTGATCGTAGTATTATTGTCATACGAGCTATTTTTAAGCACTAAATTGAGGTGAGCAATGTTAGCCAAAACTCGAGATTACTTTACCCGCCCTCTAAAACGACAAAAAAGTGATCTAAATTACGATCTAAAATTTTTTTCTTCATGTGAGCCGATGCGTACCTACGACCACAATGCACATGCTGAGCAGAAAAAACTTATAAGGTTTAATATAATTTTTTTGAGATATTTTAGAATTTCTAGGTTAGTCTCACGGTAATTGTAAGGCTATGATATTGTAAATTACATAAAATATTGAGCAGTACATAAAGAATATAAACTAAATCTAATCTGGTACCATGCCGCGGGGGCCGTTTTTAGATTTAGATTTAGTTTAGTATAATTATATTCATCTATAGTGTAGTTTGATAATATTATAGTTTTAACTTTGTATATTTTTGTCGCTTATAAATAAATGCTTTATCCTTACGAGTATAAAACATTTTAAAATATTGGGCTATTACGAGGTTTTTGTAAAATACCGGTTCCGGTCCCTGAATGTAACATTACACTCATGTACGAGTAGATACCGTCAAACGGGATTTGTTTACATTATATTGCATACCTACTCATACAGTTCACAATCCATATTTGAATTTCGATAACACACCGACTGAATAAGCCAGGTGTCTTACGTTCCCGAGCTGCAGTCTCTGTGTTGCCAGATATAGAGATTTATCCGTACTTCGGAAAACATTCGCGCTCTGTATGACAGTTCGGACCAAATCCCAATGTAGAAAAAAGTAGACTAACTTGAAAACGTGTATTATTCAATAATAACGCACTTTTAGAACACAATCATGGTTTTATTACGAAGGAGGGTGGGCAAATTGCCCTATTGGCCAATAACGACAAACGGTATGCCTCTGGATAGCTTATGTTAAGCTCCGTAACTTTTACTATGGCAGGAACTTCCAAATATGTGTGTGAAGAAACTTAATAGCACTTAAAAACTGGGAGTCACAGAGTATTTCACTATCGCAAGTGTTCGTGATTGACAGTTAGTGACCGTCATTATTACTCGTTCCTAATAAGTCTTAAATTAATAAAGTGTTTAATTTCCGCAAATATGTCGTAATCTCGTAAGATACTCTGTATGTGTATATAAAAATATATTTAGGGATCATTGTATGTTGTCCAAAAAATATTCAAAGGTGAATATTACGAAATAAGTGTCTCATTGGTAAATGATTGTTTTAGCTATAACTTTTTTCCCACAGCTGTTCGACCATCTCTGTCTAAACAAAAATTGTAGAGTATAAAACAACCTTTCCAAAAATATATAGCTTGTTGTTATTGGCTGTTAGGCCAGGGTCCATACATTTTTGCCGATCCTCCTTTAAAATCTTAAACTGCCAGCTTGTTCACATACATTTTTAATTAAAATTATTGATATTTATTAATATCAACGTAAAAATATATCTGCGAACGTGTGTCAAATGCTATGGAAATTCAGCCATATTAGTTTACAGTTTAGATTCTACTGACGATTGGAATTGTATAAAAGGCTCAAAATTCTTTTCATTGTCTTGTTTCATACTACTTTGTCACGCTTTTGCGTTGCTGTTTCGAATCAGTAGGTATATTAAAAAAATCCGGTGCACTTGTGTTTCATTTTCACGCTAAATTTTAATCCATACATCAAAAATTGGAAGCAAAACATCATCTCATACAAAAATCACAACTGTGTCACGTTTTTTAGGGACACAAAATATGACAACGAAAATAATTTTGACCCAACACCACTTTATTTTGAACGTCATTTAGTCATCCATATGTGTCAAAGCCATTGAAAATGTGCGGCCTCATAATCTCTATTTCTGAACTGGCCTCCTACCGCGAACACCGAAGTTCGTAAATTTCGGGGATTTGTCTCTGTCATTCTAACGAAGACATCATTAGAGTGACAGAGAAAAATCCCCGCAATTTGCGAACTTCGGTGTTCGCGGTAGCACGCCCGGTTTCGAGACTTGTAACCCGGATTTCCCGCTCAGACACCTGGCAGCCCTTTCAAAAACCACTACGCAGAACACCCTGTCGCTCGCAGCCGTAATTCACCCCTTCCGTGACTTATGGCCACGATTTATTCTTCTTATTCAGAATATCTTACGGAGATTCATAAATTGAGAGCAATATCTCATCTGGGACAGTGTTGCTGAGGATTTTTGTCATATTTCATTCTTGATTCCTGAGATGATATGGTGGGTATGTGACGTGTGTATGCATAGATTTGGATGATAATAGGCCTAAAATATTACAAAACATCAGAACGAGATTGGCATTTGTCTTAAATGCTGGGTAGAATAAGTAAAGTAAGAACGAATAAGTAAGTACTTACGGGTTATTCCCACACCTGTTACAATTGGTTTTTTTACCACCCACTAAAATATTTGGTGGTAACAGTAATTCCAGAAATTTTAATTCCCAGTTGTTACCATTGGTGTCAGATGGGTGGACCAGGTGGGAATAGCCTGTTGGTACATAATGATTTATATGTATATCTCTCATTTTCGCCAAAATGTCCTTTACGTCAATTGAACCCAAAGGTATCTATCGATATTTATTTTATTTACCTATATTTTGATGTAACAAATTAGTTTATTTCAAAATTTCATTTGGAAGGCCTCCGCAGCGTAGCTCAGTCGGTAGCGCCCTGCCTGCGAAGTTGGAGGTTCTGGGTTTGAATCCCAGTCGCTCTTTGTCACTTGTTAATCATCAGAAACATAATTATGTATTTCTCAATCATAGTTGTATGTATAATAAGTTGTTGGCAGTGATCAATGATGTATCTGTACACTATGTGTATACTATACATTAGATAACTAGTGTAAATCTACGGACGAATCTCTTAACGAGGGTTAGTATCGGGCATAACTAAGTACTATACCTAGATATTTTCTAGTAGTAACGACAGATTGACAAAATGAAACATCGATCGATAAAATTGCTATCGATGACGTTTGTAACTTGTAATACAAGTGGAAGTTTTTTTAACACTATTAATTAGAAAAGGATTTCCACTTGTATTACAAGTTACAAGCTTTCGAGAAATAGGCCCCAGTACGAAAAAAAGAACACCAATTCCAAATTCCCTTTTTGTTTACCTGACACGTTGTTGGGTTCGTGACCTCAACTCGAGTGGAACTATCTATACGACTAGATCATTTGATCATTTTAGAGAGTTGCCAATTGTTCAGGATGCAGACGCAAAAGTAAATTACCTTGAAGCAGTGACGAAACTTGTTTTGAAATAATACTAATGTTGTAACTATGCACTTAAATAAATTGCATTTTAAAATATGCACAGCCATTAACATAAAGTAAATTCTTGTATTCCTGAAAGTCATAACGTAGGTATAATTTAGGAGTAAAGAAATATGAAACTAGCATTTTACATTAATATTTAAATATTTAATGTCAAGTTGATAGTGAAATCAACAATCAGTCTCACTAACTTAATCTATCTTATTTAGGTACAAACATCTCTATATTTTGCCCACTAGATAGTGCACACGTAGATATGTCAAGGTCCAAATAAATTTAGCGCTCCAATTTTTACGACTAATTCACACGTAAAATGCAAATATCAAAACGTTGCACACATTGTATATGCAACTTGCAAAACATTGACTACTGTAGAATAGTAACTTAAATAGATCCTTCTGTTATCGCTTAAAGGAAAGTATTGTGAAGATTTTACCTGTGTCGTAGCCACAACTTACGAAATCCTAGACATACTACAACTAGACTACAAGTAGACTTAGTTTACGTGATTTACGTAAGCGTTTGTGTCGAGGCACATGATCTTAATATCATATTAAACACAATTCATAGTCCATATCCATCAGTAGACGCATAGAACACTCCTGTAGCATTTCCAGGATTAGAGTATCCAGCTATTGTCACCTCGTTTCCAGCACACTTCCCTTTTGAAAAAGACTTATACGAATCACATGCCCACGCCAAATATGCTCCAGGGTAATGCACCGTCTTAGCCCAGAGGGTGACACAAGCTTTATGGCTACATTTAGCCTGATCAGAGTCACCTTTCACCGGTATAAGTCCTTCATTACAATCTGGCTGCTTGTATCCTTTATTAAGGAAGAAATCGGCGTCCGCAAGGACACTTGTCGTCCCTAACCCACCAGCGTTACAATGGTATACCTCAACGTATTCAGCCAGTCCTGATCGGATTTGCTCTTCAATGAAACTGTTTGAGAAGCAAGGACCGGCTGGATCTATTCCAGTTATCCTCCAAACTTTTTCTTTGGTCAGCATATTGAATTCGTAGCCAGCGTTGCCTAAGATCTGGCTTCCCAAACTGTGGCCTACGCAGTGAATTTTCGCTGATGGAAATCCTTTCCCTCTCAAATCTGCTAGAAACTTTCCTAATGCTTTTCCAATGTAGTAGACGTGGGATACAGCTCGGCCATAGCTGTAGCTGTCAGATTTACCATGTACCAGAGAAGTGTACGGAGAATGGTCTATAATGATGAGGTAGGTATCTTGTACGTCCTTGAAGGTTTGTCTGATGAGTTCTTCTGTTTTTCTGGTGATGTTGGACTTGAAGCCAGGGACGAAGAAGAGTAACTTCCTGGTCACGTCCAGGTTGTAGGTGCTGGTGAGCTCTTCAGCCGCTGTGTCGATGGGGAAGCTGTTGTTGTAATTGTTCTTGAAGTCGTAGAAGAACACTCGAACGCCCGAGACATCTCTGTTGAGGGTTTTGTTGTGGTCACCTGGAATAAAATAAGGTAACATTTGAAACTGAATGAATGAAAAATATTGTTACTTATGAGCATTGGTGAGTAGCAGGTAACCTACGTAAATTAGCGTTTTATTCTCGTTGATCAATTCAACAAGATTAAATTAGGTGTCTAGTTATATAAAAAGGCTCCGCTCCGTCTTTGTTGTTTATTTTATTGATTTCACTATATCCAATGGTTCTCCGGTTATTGATGCCCTGTATCTTTATCGCTGGACATTGCCATCATGTTCTAACAAGTATGCAAGTGCGAGAGTGACGCACAATGACAAATAGTAAATACGGCACCATCAATAAGTCAGGGCCTATTTCTCGTACCTTATTAGACTAGTAATATTAGTCCATGGGCTAATATTTTTTACAAGTTTACAAATTCGCGTTTCTCGAAGCCACTCTAATAAAATATTAGTTATTAGTTACCAACTAGTAAATATTAGCTAATATTATTAGACCTAATTTGGTTTTGGTTTCTCGAATACAAAGAAAAATAACTACACTTGTAAAATACACTCATAAAGCTATTAGTCGCCGAAGCTTGGTAAAAAATATTAGACCAAACTATTAGCGTGTTACTTATCACAGTTAACTAAAGAAAATTATAAAATGTGGATGGATTCGGATGAGAAATAATTAAAATTGTTAACTCCTCCCATTTTTACGTTTACCTATTTAGGTTAAGGTGTCCGAAAAGGTTCCAAATAAAATATCTCTGGCTTCCAATATGTTCCTCAAAACCATCAACTTCATATCCATTCTTAATCAATTTAAATAATTTATTTTAACTAAACAAACAATATGCTTTTCACCACCAATGTTTAAATGTTTTTTTTAATATGTAATAAGGCATGGGTAACACCCCAATCAGCCAAGCCGGACTAATATTTTTTATTAGTTTACCAATATTAGTTACCAGTCTAATAATTATTTTCGAGAAACAAAAAATATTAGGACTTGTAAAATTTTCACTAGTAACTAATAACTAATATACTTGTAAACTAATAGTTACGAGAAATAGGCCCCTGATGATAACGATGTCACTGCACTGGTAATTTCCTAGAAATTGCACAATATGCGGTTTCCTTTCCGTGTCGGGAAGTACTAAATGAAGAATTGAGTTAATGATGAACTGTAATTCCCGTATGTTTACACCGCGAGCAATACGTAGTCATTAATGACTCCGTTCATTGCTGGCGAATTCATCCTACGCAGTTTACGAATGCGACTGTCGGTGATAGTAAAACGGAATCATTAATGAGTGCGATTCGCTCGCGGCGGGAGGTGGGCATAACGGCCCGGCCACGACATCCCAAGCAGCAAGCAGCACAGTAAGCAGTATAACTAGGTACTCACCCGTGGTATTATATTCAGCTCTTTGCTGCTATAAACTCTTACAATGGTTCACCCGTGAACTTACAGCTCCATAATGGCATTTAGTGACAATTAAACAGCTCAGGCTGAATAAGAGCTGTATAACGGTGTATAAAGGGTACACAATACATGTTCGCCTTTATTCAGCTGTAAGAATTTTAAAACACTACTTGCTGCTTAAGGGCAACTTAATGGAGAACTCAACGTTAAATGCTGCATAAGACACCACATGTGAACCATAATAACGCTAATGGAAGTATAGTGACCCACATGTGTACGTTTATGTAGCTTATAGCTGAATAACAAAACACAAGTGAATTCTTATACAGCCTATAGCTGAAATATGGAATATAAGTGGTTAACATCGATTTAGGAGTTGCGCCACCATTTTTTTGTATAACCTTAAAATAATCTATTTTATCTTAGCTTTTAACTGCATATTTATCATGGAGTATTAATAAACCTTAAATGTTTACTCGTTTTAGAATAGTAAGAGCCGTTTTTGAGGTATTCTTAATGAATAAAAAGGAAAATCACCTTTTGTATAACCCCACCCGCGTATATTTTTATTGTTTACATTGTTTAAAAACGTATTATTTTAGGAGCGCGTAAAAATAATCTTAGTAAATATATATACCTATTCACAGTAAAAGTGAAAGCGCAAAGATTTTGCACTAAAAACCGAAGATTCAAGAATATACTTATCAATTATAAATTAGTTTCTGTCCACCATTAACACCAACCATCACAAGAAAACATAAAGACGTCGACATTAAACATTTCTGTGTCTTGCAGACGGTTATCAATAATTAATTGCATTATGTTCTTGCTTGTTCAGCTAAAGGTGAATTTGTGGAGGTTTAAGACCGTAATAACGGTCCACATGTGAACTTTAGTCTGAATAAACAGTCCCTTGTGGTCTGTAAACCAGCCGATATTCAGCCCTTGTAACGCTAGTGACCCTTAGTACAGCCACTATTCAGCTATTAATCAGCTATGTGAACTTAAGGCTGAATAATTTGTACCCAAATAAGCTGAATAAGAGCTGAAAAAGCGCTTTTTCAGCTCTTATTCAGCTTAATTATTCAGCTTTAAGCGTAGATAAATTCTAATATACAGCTTTTATACAGCCTTTTGTGCTACTTGGGATTGGTCTAAAGCGACCAGTGGCGAGCGAATCCATGAGTTAGAGCGGGATGCCGATATAGGTACGAGAGGGAGCACCATACGTTTTCCGCTAAGCCGGTCGCCTTAGACCGATGTCGTGGCCAGGACATAAGGTAAGTACACTTAGGTTAGTTCAGCTCTTGCTCATCAGATTGACCATCAATATCAAGTAGGCATACGTTTATAGATTTAGCCTAAAGAATGTAAGGCAGACAACTAACGCGCCTAGTCCTGCAGGCCTAACCAAGATACCATTCTGCGATCGTATACAATAGTCGATAAGTCATCATGACCATAATAATGTACGGAAAAATGGTCACGTGACTTTTCGTAAGAATCTGTCATTCTCACACATTTGTTACTTATAGCTTGTCGTATACCATTGCAGAATATAATAATATTTCATTCGTACCCCCTGTTCTTAAAATAAAATCAGAATGTTTTAATAAGTTGCGGCATTCTCAAAGAAGTATTTATAAAACCACCTACATCTGAATTTGGCACTTTTGAAAGGTCAAACAAAGGTCGATTCTAAATCCGTTGTAATTTTCATTCTATTTCTGTTTTCCTTTATTTATTATTTGTGATGTATAATTTCTTTTGGATTAATATTCAATTCTTACATACCCAACTGATGCCTAAGATAAAATCTGTGTAGGTACGTACAGTGGCGTTCAGAATTGTAAGGCATAAAATACTGAATAATTTTCCTAGTACCTAGGAAAGGTGCCCACCCCATAGGTACCTACAAGGTAGAGTGGCTGAACAAGTGATGAATTCTGTTATCTTCTGGATACTGACAAAGGGCATTTAAACTACCTACTATGGATGAGTTGTGATGGCGATAACTGACATGTCATACCATATCCGCTATAAAATAAGCATTATAATTTATAATTATGGTCAAACTACATACAACATTATTTAAATGTCTGTTTAAATTGAAATATTCTGTATCTAGGTCGTGTGGTGACGGCATTATGAATACATATGTCACCACCCCAACTCCTCCTGCGGGTGTCGTAAGAATCGACTAAGGGATTGAAGTGTCACTGATCCATTATTTAATAAAATATTGATGATGGGCAGCAGCGTCATCATAGTGGACACATTACTGCGATCGCCAATCCGCTTGCCCAGCGTGGCGATTATGGGCATTTACCTCCTAAGTTCCTAACGCACGTCTATACGCATAGTTAATAGGATGATGATGATGATTCAGGCATAGGTAGGGTAGCGTGGCGCACAGTGGAACAATTGTTTTACATGAGTTCTAGTGGCACCATTTTCATCTGTAATCGTTTAGGTTGCTTATCAAAATTATGAATTGTAAGTACAGACAATACAAACAAAATTATTACAAAAGATTTACTGTGATGCGATCTACCCTTATTGTTTGTTCGTTGAATGATTAGGGAGAAGAGAATCATGAGATTTCATAGCATCAGGGAGGTTATCGCCAGCATTCTGAATTTCTCACAACTATCTCCGTCACTCACATGACGCTTTAATCACTCGAGACTGAGACAGTTGGCCCAAAAGTTCGCAGTTACAACCCAGAATAAAGTAAGATTCGTAAAATATTAATCACTACAACCTCGGCCACTCTGATTTTAGTCTCGGTCGATAAGGTCAGCCGGTGTTAACCGCGACATTCGACCTTAATACGTACATGACATGTTTATTTACGTCCATAATATTTAGTTTTATTTAGTTTTTTTTAGTTCTGCCCACGTAGAATTGAACCTGTGTCATTACCCTAAGTACTAACCAAGGGGTGAATTACACGAATTAAAATAGGAAGGTGCGATATAACCTAAGGTGTGAAATCGAATTGGAGATCAAAAATGTAAACAAATGGGATACCACCACAAAAAAATAATCACGAGATGGGGGTAATCTAAAATCTTTCAAATACTTATAAAAAATGCGTATTTACCGTCACTGACGGTACGCAGAATTTTTAAATATTTTACAATGTTTTAATACAAAACATTAAGCGAAATATATATTTTTTTAATGATATATTTCGCTACTTTTAATAAAATGTAAGGTGTTTAATTTATACTACTGTCAATGATAAGAAATCTTAAACATTTGGTTCGCAGTTATAACAATAACTTGTTTATTCGTAATTTAATACACTAACTCTCTAACTACTTTGTCAGCCTCCGTAGCCTAGTTGGTAGTGACTCTGCCTATAAAGCTGGAGGTTCCGGGTTCGAATCCCGGCGAGGGCATTATTTGTGTATTTTTTTAATATTTGTTCCTTGGTCACGGCTGTCTATGTATTTAAGTATCTATATGTATCTATCTATTATATATATCGTCGCCTAGTAACCACGTCACAAGCCTTAATGAGCTTACCGTGGGACTAGGTCGATTTGTGTAAGATGTCCCAAGATATTTATTTATTTAACTACACTAAGAACCATTTAAGAGGGTCCGCATTTATAACTATGTACTTCAAAAATCAAAACAAGAGGGTGCACCAAATGACAGTTTTATGAATTTTTACTCCTAAAATTTAGCATTACAACGTATACAGATTTTAGTATTTTTACCTACAAATCAATCATTTTCATATTTTAATCGAAATGGATTCGATCGTAACTAAGATGAAGACTGAAATTCGTTCCCCGACTATCCTAAAGATTAAAGTAACACGACATTCGTTTTCAAACATTGATTATGTTGATTATTTACATCATTCTAGCAAATTTTCTAGGTTTTATTTTTGTAATCAGGAACCGTCGACACTCAGATGTATGTTTTTTATTGTCATATCCAAAAATATGTTAACGATTGTGATACTTTATGTATCGAACATACTTCGACTTTCGCGTATCTACATCTACACATAAAACATTGTCTTAGGTTTAGTACCTGTAAGGATAGTTGTAAGTGAAGTGTTAAATAAAATAAAATACAAAACAATCTCAAAATGCGACGTTAATTTACAAAGGTGTTAAAAACTACATTCGATATAAAACGTTTTATACCCCTGGAATGTCACTTTAACATTGACTTTGTAATGTCATGTCATTGTCATAGATTGTTTACATTTTTGATCTCGAATTCCATTTCAGAGCTTACAAATTTACATTCGTAAAATATTCAAGTTTTATGGAACAAATCGTCGCTTTAAATATACTTATTTAAACTCGGATCTATAGCAAGGAATTCATGGAAATTGTTAGAAATGTCACATTTCTTTCACTCTGAATAGTTAAGAGTAGGTGTGTTTTCATGAAATGAGTATTGCAGATACGAAATTGAGTATAGGTTCGAAATAAAATTATACTATACTATTTTTGATATTCGACCGAGTATTTAACAATAAAGTCGAAATAAAATATGTTGTTTATTCGTCGTTAAAATTTTAGAGGATTAATTCTGAGGTCATATATATGGTACAACTTTTACTATGGGACCAACAACAAAATCTGATGTTCCATAGATTTCCGCCTACTAATATCTCAAGGTTTGTATAGAACATCAGGGGTGCGATTTTTTAATTTCACCAGTGAGTGACTTATTCTCACCGAAAACAAGTGATTTCCAATACAATGTCATGGTGACTAAAATTGTCATACCTATGATATCGCTTTACGAGTGCCCCCACCGACTCGATTTGAAATCTATTTTTGCCAGTTGACTTAGTGACATCTGCCATATTTCAAATCTTTAGTTTTCTTTTCAAATGACATTGACACTCCGTTTTACGTTCGACCGCTTTGACAGAACCTAATATGAGTTATAGTTATAGGTAGTATGAAAGATAAAAACCGATAGGTACTAAGGGCAACACTACTATCGCTATAACACCTACATCTGCGCAAAAAGGAACGTAATAGGATAATTGTCTATGACTGACATTGTACAATTTCTGCATGTTGGTAAAGAACGTGTGAGAATCAAAAATACGGGATTTGAGAAACAATGACATCAAACCACATGTGATAATTTTAGTCACCAGTAATCTCACTCAATATCATCGGTGATATTCAAAAATCGCACTCCGGATTTTTTTTTCTCTAATCGGATGTCAGTCCCATAGGAAAAGTTCATCAATATGACCTAAGAATTAACCCCCTAAAGTTT
>JALPQI010027975.1:0-13308 GCA_025490895.1 Thaumatotibia leucotreta | reverse complement strand
GTGGGTACTAAGCGACTATATATAGACACGATAGAGACGATAGCGAAAATAGTTCCTTACGTTTACTTTACTGGAAAACCTACAAGAAGTCTGTAGTATTTTAAAAAACTATAGAAAATCAATATTCATTAACGTACGGAACTCTTTTGCCGCGAGTCGAATTCGCACTTGGTCGGTATTTTCAAACCAAATCAATTATGGGTTTAGTTTTACATTGTAGGTTTTGATAATTGTTTTATAGAAATAGAAATGAGGACTTCTCCTGCCAAGAGGAGTACATTATGAGGCATGTATTGTATAATAGGCATGATGACTGGCAAGTCAAATCAGCATCTTTTTTCGAACTGTCAAAACGATCACCACTATGGAATTTTATATGAAATACTCAAAAGTGACGTCACGTTTGAGTACTGCCAAATGACCTACTCTTTTAAGTTCTTTTTTTATTTATTAAATAGAAGTCCTGTACAAAAAATACTGCATCTACATCTTAGTAAAAATTTCTTCGTGTATTATGTCGTGCATAATGTAAAATAATTTATTTTAACTACAGTCATCATCGCTATTATATTAAGTCGACATCCATCAAAATAATCATTTTTAAAAATAAAAAAAATGTTCATTTCATTTCACATATTTTTTTCTAGAAATATTTTTTATCTATTATCTTAATAGTTACTTCAATTATGCAGTAACCTAGCACCGCTTCCTACAAAGGCACTTACAGCAAGTCTCTCGTTTCATGTAGAAATTAAGCGAGTTGGCTCCATTGCCTCCTTATCTAGCTAAATTTAAATTTTAAATGTACAGCCCGAGAGATGGAAAGGTCCATATTAAATTAGACGAGAAAATGCCCGGGTGAAATTAGTCGGTGTGTAAATTAGTCAGAGTTGAGTGACCAGTTTCGTAGCTTTATCGGTTGTGGCGTTGTGATCCTGTCTACAAAGCTGAGGTATAAGGTTCAAAACGGTATTTATTTGTTTTGAGTGTACATATTTTTCCGAGATATTTGTCTGTTCGACCCAAAATGACCACCCTATAACACTGCATTTTTGTATTTTTTTCTTATACCTACAGATTTTTTGTACTACAGGGTGGCGTTGAGGCTTGAATCCAGGATTTTTTGGGTCTTGCCCGTTAAAGGTTTAAAACTAATTGAATTTAATCTTTCATGGGGCATAGTAATTATAAATATTAAAATTGTCTTAAAGTATTTATTTATCTTTGACACGTCTACATAAGTTTTCATAGTTTCTATATAGTTTTTCTTTATTATAGAGAAGAAGTATTTTCACTTACAGACAGAATATCAAATCGTCAGACCTCAATATAAATCGCATGTGCGTACTGAATCGGAACTGAGATTCGACCTTTGTTTCAAGTGGTTATTAAATGTATTACTTTTTTTTAATCATAATAGGTAGACGTTTGACCACGATCATACCTGCTGGTAAGTGATGGATGATGCAGTCTACGGAGGAGCACGTTTACCTATGAGATACCTATTCACTCTTACCTTGAAGATATTCAGATTGTACACATGCGGAAACACAGATTCGGGCAAGGAATTCCACTCTTTGCCAGTTCGCATAAGGAAAGTCGAAGCATTAGGCACTGGTCTCACCGCGAGCTACTAAGCTATGAACTATCGGCTATAAACACGAACAAAAGGTACGCACTCCCGTGTCCCGTGTACACGGGAGTGCGTATCTTTTGTTCGTGTTTATCGCCGATAGTTCATGGTTTAATAGCTCGCGGTGAGACCAGTGCCATAGTGAGTTTTACTTGTCAGCCGAGGAAATAATTGTTTTTACTTTAGTCAAATAGTGATATATATCCAACATATTTTTCACGTCGTGTGTACAATAGATAAACCAACCAAATTTATTGTCTTCCCTTAAACAGACAAAGACAAAGAACAGTAGAACTGTAATGGCCACCCTCGACTAAACAGCTTTTAATGTTAATACCACATGATCTTAACAAATGTGTGACGTCTAAAGCAGCTGCTGAATCATTCCAGAAACTTCTTAATTACGAGTGAGTTTAATCTGAGAATTTATAAACTTTCACCCCTGTTTCACCCCTTCCAAGAACCAAATCCGGGACGAAAATTATTCAGTGATATTTATGTACGGGCTGTAAACAAAAATGTCCGCAATTCCTAAATATACCATCAGCCTCTCTCAGTCTACGGCTATACGTAAGCCTCTCCTATTAACTATGCGTATTGACGCATAAGGAGGTTGCCCATAATCGCCACGCTGGACAAGCGGGTTGGCGATTGCAATAGTGTGTCCACCAGTAATGATGCTGCTGCAATCTTCTACATAGGACGATTCTGATTTAAACTTTCACGATTATCATTTATCACACATATTTTAACGACAATTACATAGTAAACTTAACTAGCTTACAACAGTATGCTAAGCACATGATTGGTGCGACAGTATCTCGCCGCGAGATAGTCTATCCGTCCCTTTTCTGTGAATATAGGTAGTGAAGGACGGGAGATCTATCTCGCGGCGACATACTGTCGCACCAATCATGTGCTAAGCCTGCAGGTAGGTATATGATGAAGTCCAAAGGGTGGGACTATGTTCAACAGTGGACGTCTTGAGGCTAAAAAGATGATGATAATTGTTTATTTGTATTTACCTAGTAAAGTAGTAGTTATATTTTGAACGTTGCATTTGTCTGAAATATCTGAGGAATGCATTAAATCGGCAAAAAATGATATAGACTTTTTCGCTTCGGTAAACTCAAATAAAGCCGTTAGGTAAGTTATTTCGAGACTAATTTAGATTTCCCTACCACTTCGACAATCAATCAACGAGATAAGAGCATTGCTTTACCAACTCTGGCCGTATCCACTTCGTTATACCCCGTCACTCTTCATTCGCCATATTGGATATAGCTTCTAGCATTCCACCAAAAGATAAATAAAAACCGGCCAAGAGCATGTCGGGCTAATTGCTCAGTGTAAGATTCCGTAGATATTTAAAAACGGGTGGACCGATTATGTTGGAAATAGTTTGTTTGTTTTCGTTGTTAGTGTTGATTAGTTAGTAGTCAATTTAATTCATGATTTTTTTCATATTGTACTGACTCATGGATCAAAAGTTAGAGGAGGGCACTTTTTCTTTTAATTCTGGACCGGTTATCTCCGAAAACAATGACTTCAGAAATAAACATTATTTTGGGACCCTTTATAATTTTTAAAAGACCTATTTGATGATACCCCACACTATGGATAGGATTACAGCGAAATAAAAAACATCCTCACTTTACTAGTAGGGGAGGTACCCAAAAAATATTTTTCTTCATTTTATTCCACCATCTATACCGACTATCCGAACGAATTGATCAAGGGTCCTATGTGTATGCTTAACATATGCGGAATAAAATCTGGACAAAGTTAAATGTTATATTAAATAAATAATTTCGTTATTATTTTCTTAAACATTCACGTCTCTTAATATCGATTATAACAAGGATTCATTCAAGATAAAAACTACTAGAATCCAAAGTTATACCTTCAGTTTTATGATACTTTGTCTATTGATGTCGAAAAAACAGATGTTAGCATTTTTCTTGCCTCTCAGAAGGAAAATACATGCAGTTTTACGACATGGTTCTACCTAATTGGCCATAATTTCTAAAGAAAGATGTTAAAACACGTAAAAAATCCCAAATTAATTAACAAATTAATTTAGCGTTTAGATACAATTTCAATTTAATTTCGTTATATTTTTTTTTACTTTGTCAATATTTGTCCAGATTTCATTCCGCATAAGTTATGTCTTTAAAACAAGTTTATTTAATAGGATCAACCTCATTATTTTATACGGTCAATCTTGACAGTTTTTTCCCATTCCAAAGCATGTCAAATGTATTTGTAATGGTGGTTTAAGCAATACGTATGTTTTGTCTTTTCGCCATCTCAAAAATAGTCAAACCAAAATTAGCTCAGTATGGCTACACCACGCCTAAAAAAACGCCCTACAAATGTGTGAGACATCCCTAAGTAATTAAGCCTGCTGAATCTCTCTGAATTCGAGATATTTCTTAATTAGTAAAGAGGGGATATTTTTTATATTTTGAGGGCATGCCGCGCGTGTGTATAGGCGAAGGTCGGGGTTCAGAATAAGACAAATTACTGAAATATAAAAAACATTACCATATCGTCATAGCTGTTTGTTTTATTTTTTACCTTTAACCCCTAAAGAAGTGAAAGGGATACTATATTTAAAAACTACTTTGTCTGTACATTCGCAGAAAGAAGCCTCTGGAACACCTAGGTTTTTTTATTTTTTGATTGTGCTTAAAAGAGTTATTGATTACGAGTCGGCTAGGTATTACTTTGCAATTTTTCTCAGATCAATGGTTTAGTATTAGAATCCGAAATAGTTTTAACTTAGCACTAGTGCTTGTTGTTGTGTATAGTTAGTGCCTACTTGATTAAATAATCGTTTGACTTTTATGTCATTGCATTGAATACGTAATGCTGACGTTTTCCTATGTACTTGATTATTCTATAAACCTCTTATTACTGCTACTAGTTTGTAAATACTGAAATGGTCCATTTTCGTCTCACCGCCGTTTCTTAACGTCGGTACTTTATGTATAAAACGTCGTCTACCTCTGACATTAATGGGATTGAAACGTTTAACACCAATATAACCCACTTATTTCGATTTACAGCACAAAACATTTAACCAGTTCATTGATACGCTAAAACCGTCGGCATGTAAACAAAGGATAAAACGGCGTGCCAACGAGATCCGTAAATCTACCGGATCGTGTGAACCGGCCTAATGATCTATAAATACGAGCACTTGCGCGGGCGCCGCACGCAGCATATAATTGTTAGTGCAGTCGCGATTAGGGCTTCCTATTCGAATATTCGAGCATTTCGAACATTGAGTCCATTTTAGTATTCGAATAATACGGTAGGAGGTATTCAGATTCTTTGTTACTACCCACAAAATTACAATTTAGACACTTTACAGAAACAATTACTAAGTTTTAATACGAAATTCTGCATCGAAGCTGTAATATTTTTGGGACTATTAACGATTTTTCATGATATTCTGGTATACTCCAGTAAAACATAATTTTCCCGCATGAACCAAGCGGATAGTTTGGATATAATACCTGCAATGCGATAATTTCCAGTTGTCTATATTGATTTAATATTGCAGGATTATAACATGACTGTCTTATTGAAATAGTTGATGTTAATAGGCAAGTCAAAGTAATTTTACTCGCAATCTCTACTTCTTGTGTAATTCTTAAACTATTCGAATATCACGTAATAAAAAAACGTATATCCAAAGACCTAAACTCTCAAATATTTGGAATCCATTTATGCACGAGGCTTTGGAGTCATTATTTTAAGGTCTAACGCGTTCCTAAAATATACAAAAAAGATATAACATATATCTGTTGTCAAATCGTGCATAAGTAAATATACGTAAAGGATAAAATATAACAAGTATTTAACACTGAGTTGTACCAATTTACATGTTTAACAGCATTAGAAACAAACTTCAAGTTTCACTCAAGCTAAATTTTACATATTACTTCTTAGACTGCTGATTGCAAACTTATCTTGCAACTTCCATGAAGACATAAAGTTTATGTCTATTTATGCCTAACATAGAATAATGGGTATTCCTCAAATAGCTAGCATAAACTTGTCTGTTGCCGCGGCATTTCACGCTGTTCTCTCGCCTCATTTCTATTTATACACGCGCAAACTGGCAGTGTTCGCATCGATAACCAACCTCGGGCGAGTCGAAGGACCAGTTTAAAGGGCCCTGTGGTACGAACAAATAGTTCATAGCTGACAGGTTATGTCAGACGACCGGAAAAGAGAAGCATTTTCGAAAATCAGAAAATAAATATCATTTATGTAATTTTTTTTTTGTGTTGTAATGACGAAGCCTGTTGCGAATATTGCCATTGGTAAGTATGACGAAGCTTGTTGCTGATTCCATTTTGTAGCATCTTGACGAATCCTGCGGCGGATTTATTATGTGTAAATTGAGATCCTGTAATAAATTCTATATTTTGGTTAAAAAATAATTGTAATAAGTGGTAACTGTTTCCTAAACACGGAACAAATTAAAAGAGTAAAAAAATACAAAGAGGTGTCATCATCATCATATCAGCCGAAAGACGTCCACAACTGAACATAGCCCTCAAAGAGATATAAATATGACTACATATTCACTGATTTGTGTGCGACGTAGCGTTTATAATAAACAGGATGATTTTTTATTCATAGTAAAAGTTCATCAATGTGACATCAGAATTAACTCTCTAAAATTATCCGGTAAAAAAAATCATCCTGTAAATTTATATAGCTTCATTAATAGAGATATTTTCATTCACGCCGATATTTTCTGTGACCGTACAAGAGAAATAAAACTTTGAGAGTTCAATCGCTAGTATGGAGGCAGCTTTACGTTCCCTACATTCTCGTTTCACCCACGCGTCGTGTACAATAGGAATGCCTCATATCTTTGAAGTTCACACTTAGGGTGGATGGGGTGGATTTGTTAATGATTGCAAGAAATACTTCATATGTTCGTACTTCGCGTTCGTACACGTGTCGGAGTTTTGTTTGAATTTTTAAGGGGTTGAATGTTTTAAAGATCAGAACACATAGGAAAATGTGTATTTTTTTAATGACTCATAATACTGTTCGTCAGCAAAAAACAAAAAGTCTAAACAAATATGGCTAACTTTCTATAGAATTTGACGTCTTTGACACATATCGCGAAACATGTTGACAGATATAAATATGTTTAAGTTAATACTAATAAATATCTTTGATTTTAACATAAAATGTATGTGAACTCAATGAAGGTCTTAAGTTGGTGATAAAACCAAGATTGTGTACTAAATTTGCGTTATTATGAAATAATTAAAGATTTTATGTTTGCTTACAATTTTTGATTTATTTGACTAACAGTATACAATATACATGCAACTCGATATACACTTATACTGCTATCAGTGTAACTGACCAGTTGGTAATATCGGCTGTCCCAGATCAAAGCCTAGTAAGTGTATTTAGCGAAATTTTACAGGAGAGGCAAATAAACATTTTGTTAAAAAAAAACAGTAGCAGAGACCTTTATCTCACAAGACTTTATCTTATATAAAGAAGTATAACTTGCTTTATAAGACAAACTATTGAAACTTAATATATGTATATTTTTAGAACTTTTATGTGCCTTACTAACAACTGATTACAAAAAAATAATAGAAATGTTATGTCAATTAGGATACTGAAACCTAGCAAGTGGTACAAAAATGGTAAATTTTACTGCTTGTAAGCAGTAAACTCTTAAAATAACAAAGATAAAATCAAGCAAATGCTTACTTTGAAATCCGGATTATGATTACCATTTTAATAAGGTAAAGGTAAAATTGTAGTATAGTGCATTGGAGTAATTTCAAACTACAGAAATTCTGCTCGGGTAATTCGGAATGAATCTTTTTTATGATAAAAATAACGGTGTGTTATACGGTAATTTCAAATAAGACGACTTATGAAATGACTGCAAAGCACCCTATTTAATTGCAATCTAGGGGATTTCAATGATTTCGAATTACTGACTTCGCTGCAAAGTACTTGCTAACAATTAACTACACATTGAAACTTCCCAAAAAACATAATTCTAAGCCGATAAATGTCCACTGCTGGACATAGGCCTCCCCCAGTAGGGTCATTGCCATAACGAGTCATTTTATTTAAAGTTGTCTCGCACTTGTTTTTTGTTTTTGTAACTTTTAATATGGTTTCCACTCAGTATCGCGAGCTCTTTCGATCCTGATAGGAGAAAATTTTGGTATCATCTTCTGCTACGAGTGTATGCATGTGCAATAATTGTGCATACCATTTGAATATCACGTGTATAAACAGTACTACACACGCGACTATCGGCTTACCAGCGAAAATAAAAAACGACAATAAACATTCAATCAGCAATAAGTTTTTCAAAAACTGTTGTACGAAATATCATTTGATATTCACAAGTATTTACGGTGAAAGAAAACATCGTGAGAAAACCTGCAGACACCTGCGAAGAAATTCCTGTGTGTATGTGAAGTCCCCAAAAAGTACTGGACCAGCGTCGGAACCACGCAAAATAGGCACGTTTGATGTCGAGTTGTGGAAAGAAATAGAAAGAAATGACAAACACAATATAATAGCAACAAGGCCAACAAGTATTGACATTATTTGATTTGTTTTATCAATACCTTCGTCGTAATTTCAAGCTTCTGATAATTTGTCCAGGGTTCTTTCATAAAGAGACAACGGACAATACCGACAAATAATGCACGACCGTAATGATAGTGACGTTATGAATTATCGAAGATCCAATTTTGTTTATTATCAAATAGTACAATTTTTTGGTCGGTCTTTGTCGGCTAACAACCAAAACGCCCTATACCAATCGTCAGTAGAAACTAAAATGATTGTAAACTAAGCCTAAATAATTGCATAATTCCATAATCGCGCACTTTTAGAACACAATCTTGGTCTCGTCACCAACTTAAAACCTTAAGCCTTGAGTTCACATACACTTTTAGTTAAAATCATTAATATTTTGGCCACTTTGATGACGCTGCTGCCCGTCATCGATCGTTGATAAATAAATGGTCAATATCAATTCAATTCCTCAGTCGACTCTTACGACACCCGCGGGACGGTGACAATAACCGCAGGCAGGGAGCGCGGGAGCGGCGACCATTAGAACGTAAACTTCACTCATTACTGACTTGATAGGTTTTATTTATTGTTATATTTGAATTCCTTGTACGACCCTTCGGCAATTATTAAAATCAAAAACCTCGTAAGGGACAATTTCCATATTCAAAAACCTAGTGTGTTCCATTTACAAACTCAAAAACCTAGTATAGCATGCAGTTGCCAGGTTTTTGGACTTGAAAATGTTACTTACTAGGATTTTGAATATGTTGGTGGCATGTAAGAAATGCCCTTGCTAGGTTTGGTGGGTCTCGTAACTTTGATTCTAATTGAGATAGAAATACAGGTGTTTTTGCATTAGACGCAGCTCAGCATTTGGGGCAGATACATTAAAAAAACGTATTTTGACAAAAAATGTCCCTTGCTAGGTTTTGATTTGGGACAGCCGATATGAGTGTCATGATGGGCAGCAGCGCAGCGTCATCATACGTGTAGTGGACACTACTGCGTTCGCTAGCCCGCTTGCTCAGCGTAGCGATTATAGACATTTACCTCCTAATACGTCCACACGCATAGCTAATAGGAGAGGCCAACGTCCAGCAGTGGACTAAGAAAAGGTGCTGTGTATGTGTGTGTACAAAGCTATATTGTAGCTTTAATATTTAGCAGAACGAGTCACGTAATCTAAGTTGAAAATGGCTTCACAATTTTCACATATTTCGAACCAAGAAAAGGATCTTCATCCTTCGGTACATACGAGTAATTTACATGGGTAACTAATTTTACAGCTTTTAATAGTACAAACTATAGTCAATACTAGTTCCTAAATAACATATTTAACAATTATTTAATCGTACGTATCTTTACAAACAACGCTAGTTATCATCATTGTCAGCCTATGATAGTCCACTGCTGGACGTAGGCCTCTCCTATTAACTATGTGTATACCTATAGACGCATTAGGGGAGGTAAATGCCCGTAATCGCCACGCTGGGCAAGCGGATTAACGATCGCAGTTATGTGTCCACTATGATGACGCTGCTGCCCATCATCATTCTTTTATCGAATAATGGTCAGTGACACTTCAATCTCTGAGTCGACTTTTACGACACCCGCAGGAGGAGTTGGGGTGGTGACAAATGTATTCTTACTGCCGTCACTACAAGGCCAGGGTAGTTATAATACCAAGAATCTTTATTGACATGAAATAAAATCAGCGGCCGCAAATACCGCAAAATATCAATAAATATTCCAACCCGCAAAAATTTCTCAAAGCTAAAAATTAACAAAAAATATTTGAATAAACAATTAAACAGCTTACACGAGTACTATCATAACACAAGAAGCTTTTTAATAATGGCAGTCACTTGAATCACAGTAAAGGCAATAATACTTGTACAATGAAATACAGATTAGATACAGTGACGTTTAATAACGTTCATGTTTTTCAGAGTACTTACCACGATTTGGCAAGTTTTACGGCAACGTTTGCTCCATATTTTAAATAGTTAGATCATCACGCACGCTCCAATACGTAGGTACGTCAGTTGGCTTAACGCAGGATAAGTGAGTCAATATGTCGCCGCGAGATAGACTATCAATCCCTCTTTTATTCATATGGTTAGTAAAAGATGCAAAATCTATCTCGCGGCGATATACTCACATACAAATCCATGTGGTAAGCATAATGTGCGAGTGACGGGTGTCACAGGTTTTTATGTCAAAGTAACACACATTCTTTCACATTTGATACGTCTCCCATCACATCATCAGCCTATCTCAGTCCACTGCTGGACTTAGGCCTCTCCTATTGTCTATACGTATAGACGTGGACGAAGATTTCCATAATCGCGCGCTAGGCAAGCGGATTGGCGATCGCAGTAGTGTGTCCACTATGTTGGTTGACGCTGCCGCCCATCTTCTATCTTCCATCAACGAATGGTCAGTGACACCATTGACAATCCCTTAGTCGACTCTTACGACACCCGCGGGAAGAGTTGAAGTGGTAACAAATGTATTCTTACTGCCGTCACCTCACGGCCGTTTGGTACGTCTGAAGATAGATTTGTCAGCCTCCGTAGCCTAGTTGGTAGTGATCCTGCCTACAAAGCTGGAGGTTCCGGGTTCGAATTCCAGCGAGGGCATTATTTGTGTATTTATTAATCACAAATAATTTGTAATTGGTCATGGCTGTCTATGTATTTATTTAAGTAACTATAATTATGTAACTATCTATTATGTATATCGTCGGCACACATATCACAAGCTTTAATTTAGCTTACCGTGGGACTAGGTCGATTTGTGTAAAGATGACCAAAAATATTTATTATTTATTTACTCTTTATAAATTATTTTGTTCTTTCATTGGGCAATAAAAATAAAGAACTTCTATCACGTCGTCAGTTAATGAAGTGTACTCTAAAAAGCCTTCAGGCTTTTGGGCACTAGACAGACAAAGCCGATTTTAGGTTTATAGGCTACTCGGCATGTTTTGAGGACTCTTTTATTAATTTTATAAAAAGCGTACAGATTTACTACGTATTTATTCTTAGATTTCATTGAAGTAATACTACAGAGCCTTGCAGATAATTAAAATGACAGCTATACAGGTTGTGAAAAGAAAAATAAATGACAAATGAAGGAAAAATGTTAGAAAAAGTTGCCTATAAATTAGACCCGGGGTATTCAGCTGTTAGTTGTTAGTGCAGTTAAAAAATGTAAAACTGTTCACGATTCCGACGACACCCTGTATACGAGTAAATATCGTGCATTGAGAGTTATATTACGATTTTTTTGCTTATGTAATGTTTATTCACAAATCTGTGTAATTTACTTATCTTAAAAGTAAATTGAAGTTATTATACTTAGGTATTATGTTAATCGTATGTATTAATCTTCACCAGGTCTTCGGTCCACCTTGTGGGGGGCCTACCCACGCTACGCCTTCCGGTACGTGGCCGCCATGCAAGAACCTTCCCGCCCCACCGGCCATCGGTTCTACGCGCAATGTGCCCCGCCCACTGCTACTTCAGGGGTCCGCTGGATGCGGGTGGTGCAGGACCGGTCATTGTGGCAATCTTTGGGGGAGGCCTATGTTCAGCAGTGGACGTCTTTCGGCTGATATGATGATGATGATGATGTATTAATCTCATCTCGATTTACAGCTAATACTGCCTTAAATTTTAATCATCATCTCATCTCCTTCGCTATTTTGGCCGCACTTCCTTACAATCACAATTATCTGACATCGTTTATAACATGCTTTTGTTTTACAGGGCCGAGCAATTAAAAACTTTATTTATAGTCTAATAAGGTTGCTATTAAAAGTCAAATGCAGTACATATCCCCCGTAATTATAAACTTTATTTGTGTTCGCATAAGGTTCAGAATATTTTAGCTTTTTTAGTTTATTCTCCGACAGTTATAGACCGTACTGCATTGATATAAGGTTGATAATGATGCAGTTTTTCGAGTTTATTCTGAGCGTAGTTTGTGGTTGCATTAATGAGAACAATCAAAACTTGTGCCGCGTTTCTGCGCAGCAATGCTGTGATTGGCTACATTGTCTCATCGTATGGCCGGTCACATGCCTACCAAACGGAGTAGGTATATGGGAAATATAATATATGAACACAGGCTGTAAAAAAAACCTGGTGATCTTTTTAAGGGTCCATACACATCAGTTATAAAAACGATTTTTTTAAGATCCCATTATCACTATCATCAGATACCGACTTCGTGCCAACGGGACCATCTATATATACCGTTCGATCAAAACACAATTTAAGAATCGGTTCTTGTATCTTATTGGGCCCTTACGGATACACTTCGACCCATTGGGATCTTTTGTGTAATTCGGTTGTCGTAGATAATCCTCCTCTTTTAAAACCGGTTAAAAATAAGTGCAAATGTACATTTCTGTCAATAACTATTTGAAAAAAAATCCTTAAAATCTGACTCTCTCAGATCTGGAGGTGCTTGAGCTCATTCGAATCAGAATCACGAGCTGTCTTATGTTTTTTTTTTATGTGACGAAGGTAGACAACTGAGCTCTCAGCCCACCTGATGGAAAGCAGGAACTGATGCCCATGGACACAGTGAACAAAAAATCGCCTATGCGCTGCCTACCCTGAGGACTTAGATGGATTGCCTCTATCTGAGCCAGTAATTACACCGGCTATCTGACCCCCGAACCGGAACACAGTACTAACTATTTAGTGGCAGGTTAACGGGTATGACGGTGGTAGCTGGTAGAGCTATCCGGGCGGACTCCGCACTAGGTCCTACCACCAGCAAAAAGTTCGATTTAGATTTTTTTTATGTCAGAACGCCCTTTTTCAGATGGTTGTGAAAGAAAATGCATACGAAAGCATGAGCAATATACCATTAACCGAAACCGTTTCGTCATCTCTATTTTAACATACTCATTATTTTAAGCTAAAACGACATTAAGACAACGCCGATGCAATTCTTGTACCGCAACGCTCAAAGTGAGTGCTTTATTACGTGAAATGTGTTGCACCATTACTTTTATATGCGTGTAATTTAGAACATTGCTGTAACATTCAAGTTTTTATTAC